>LPNX011104318.1:57093-349281 GCA_001517045.1 Pseudotsuga menziesii
GACCTGTTTCTACAGTGTTTATCAGGCTATCTAGCCAAGGATCACAAATGACTAAATGCACAACAAGACACAACCAAGACAACTACAATTGGATTTATCATTCTGTTGAACCAAGCCAATACACATTTTCTTTTATCGGGATGTTAAGGCTATGGAAAGGAAGAATGGATAAGATAATGGCTCATTCAAGAGCTAGGGACACCTCCACAAGATCTATATGGCCTGGCATCGACAATACCTACACACCCAACATAAGGAAGCATCCTCTTCTCTGCTACACAGTCCCTTGGGCTATGCCTTCCCTTCTAGTGTTTTTTAGGGTGTGCATAGAAGATTCACCATCGACTCTTATCTTTTTGTGAGGATTCTCTCTACACTAGTTTATAAATCCCATTCAACGTCTCTTCCACTCCGAAGTCTTGCATACAGTTTAGAACCACACCAGGGTGTACACAACAATAAACCATAAGGAGACACAAAAAAACTGGGCTCCACTCTGTAACACAAAAAACCAGGTTTGTATACCACTGTGTAACACATAAGAGACAGGGTTCACGTGTACATAGGAGAAACACTGTAGAAAAAACCCCTCTGTCACTCTAGATAGTGAATCACTTAATGAACCATCAATAACTGAACCCCCCAAATTGACTCAGGAAGAATAATAATCAAAACATTCCATGTGAATGAGGATGATGGAACGGGCATGCATACCCATTATTTCTCTCTTCAGAAGAAAGAACATGACTTCCTAGACTACATGCTTTCTCAGATCGTAGAGTCACTCAGATATGAAACCGACTGCCATGCCTTTCTCTTCCCAAGGAATTAAATTCCTCAACCTCTCTTATAAAAGAATTGAATGATTGAGGATAGAGGAAAAAAAGATAGTTGAGGGTTTATGGGTTTCCCCATTGACATATGGTATCACCCTACTAGCTCAGGAGTTTGACTAACTACCCTCCCTATTCCTTTTGAAATCATTCCCCATATCTTATGTTTCATTGCATATATATTTTTTCTATTTTATTAAATTTCATAGTACATGATATCTCAAAAATATATACCATGCTTGACCAACACTAGAACCATTGGCATCAACCTTGATAACTGATGCACAAAACAAAATCAATGGTAGGGCCTTGGCCTTGAACTCCTTGCCATTATTTAAATATAATATATACATCATGTACAATTTTAATACCATGGGGTCAAAATAGGGGTATTACATTCCCCTCCCCCTTCATTCATACTTTTGTCGGTGCTTTACAAAATTGAACAAAAATGGATGTTCCAATCGCATGGAATGCTATAGCTCCTACATAGCCTCATTTGGACTGTAGTGCTTCCACTGCACCTTTACCTATACAATGACTCAATTCTGGAGCACTATGACCTTCTTGTCAAGGATGCGTAATGGCTCGGTTTGGAACTCTCCCTTGGTTCCACCTGGATCACATCGCAATTTATCACATGGTTAGGATCATGTGAATATTTCTTAAGAAAAGAAACATGAAAAACATTCTGAGCTCTAGTGCTAGTAGGAAATGCAAGTCTATATGAAAGTGGCCCTATTCTTTCAAGCACTTCAAAAGGCCCACAATATCTAGGTGACAACTTCGTACAACTTCCAAGATTCAAGGAAATCTTCCTTGGATTTACTCTAAGGTAAAGATGATCCCCAACATTGAACTCTCTATGCACTATATGATTATCTGCATATCTTTTCTATCTATCTTGGGATACTTTCAGGTTCTGCGTGATCTTTGCAACCTATTGCTCATTTCCTTAAGCAATTATGGACCAAGAACAATCGTGTTTATTGCAATATCCCAAGTCACTAGTGTCCGACACCTTCTTCCATGTAAAGATTCATACAAACTCATTCCCAACGATGCTTGCTACCCATTATTATAGGAAAATTCTACCAAGTGTAAATAATATTCCCACTTGGTTGGTTTCTCCATCACATTCATGTGAAGCATCTCTTCAAGAACCTGGTTCACTCTCTTTGTTTCTCCATCATTTATGAGGATGGTAGGTGGTGCTAAAGTTCAGCTTTGTACCCAAATATGCAAAACCTTCCAAAAATTGGAAGTGAACTTGGTATCCCTGTCAGAAATTATTGCCTTAGGAAATCCATGCAATCTGCAACTCTCCTTCATGAATATTTTTTTAATGAAATCAGCCTTATACGTGGACTTGAACGGTATAAAATGTGATTCCTTTGTAAACATTTCCACCACAACCATGATGGAATCATGTTGTCTCACAGTCATTGGAAATCCTGTGATAAAATTCATTGAAATAATTTCCCATTAACATTTTGGAACATGAAAAGGCTGTAATAAACACATTGGGTGTTGATGCTCAACCTTCACCTGCTGACATTTCATGTACTTAGCAGTATACACGGCAATGTCCTATTTCATTCCTGGACAAAAATCACACAAAAATACTGCTTTCTGGCTGTAGCAATTATCTTATGATATCCCAGGTGACTAGAATATGGAGCTTGATGGATCTCATCCATAACAATTCTCCTCAATTTTGCTACATTTGGAATATAAATTCTGCTCTTATAGGTGAGAATTTCATCTTCTTCCAATTTATATCCCTCATTCTTATTTTCAAGTATTTTTTGTTGCAACTTGTCGTTTACCTGCACATACATTTATTCTTCAGCAGTATGATTAATAATCTATTGTCTCAAATCTGATTGGCAAGTACTAAGAGATGCCACATGCATTTCATGCACCTTCCTATTGAGTGAATCAACAACCTTATTTTATTTTCCTTTTATGTGTTTGATTTAAAAATCAAACTCACTCAAAAATTCTTGCCATCTAGCTTTCCTAGCATTTAAAGTTGGATGATCAAATAAGTATTTCAGGACATAGTGGTCTGTCCTTAGCTCAAATTTTCTTCCCATTAAGTAATGTGTCCACATCTTGAATCATGTAATATGGATACAAGTTCTAAATAATTAGTAGCATAGTTGTTCTCATGTTCTTTAAAGTTTCTTGACTCATAATGTACCACGTGGTTGGATTGCATAAGAACTCCTCCAAGTCCTTGATTGAATGCATCAGTACACACCAAATTTTTTTTTTTCTGAGCTTATGATTTTTAGAATTAGTGCAATTATAAGAAGATTGTTCAATTGTTGGAATCTTTCTTCACATCTTGGTGTCCATTCAAACATTATCCCCTTCTTTTGCAAATAAGTTATTGAATGTGCAACCTTGGAGAATCCTTCAATGAACTTGCTGTAGTATCCTGCAAGTCCCATAAAATATCTCACATTTGTCAAATTTCTTGGGGTTGGCCAATTCATAATGGCTTCAATCTTTTCTTGGTCCACAAATATGCCCATCTCTGAGATAATGTGACCCAAAGAAATGAATTATATCTTTATAAAAGTCACATATTCTCAAATTTTCATACAACTTAGGATCCCTTAACAATTTCAATGTCAGTCTCAAATGTTCGTCGTGCTATTCTCTATTCTTAGAATAGATAAGAATGTCATATACGAAGATAAGAACAAATTTCTTCAAATACTTTCTAAAACACTATTCATGAGACACATAAATGTAGGTGGTGCATTTGTAAGGGAAAATGGCACCACCACGAACTCATAGTGTCCATACCTTGTTTTGAAGATTTTATTATGAATATATTCCTCTTTGTATCTTACCTGATGGTAACTAGACCTCAACTCAATTTTTGAGAATACCTTTTCTCCTCCTAGTTGATCGAAAAGGTCATTAATTCGAGGTAAGGGATATTTATTCTTCACAATAAGCTTGTTCAACTGTCTTTAATTAATACATAACCTGATTGTACCATCTTTCTTCTTCACAAACAGAAATGGTGCTCCCCATGGGGACACACTTGGCCTGATATACTTCTTTTCCAACAACTCTTGCAGCTACATCTTCATCTCTAGAAATTCTAGTGTGCTCATCCTGTAGGGTGTATTAGACACTAGTGCTTCTCTAGGAACATGATCAATTGTAAAATCAATGTCTCTCTTTCGAGGAATTCCTGGAATCGAATTAGAAAAAACATCCCTGAATTCTTCCAATACATGAAAGTACTCCAACCTAGGAGTTTCATTCTCTATTGCCTCCAAAACATGAGCTGCATACAATCTACAAGATTTCATATAGAATTTCTTCAACTGCATTATTGAAATCTATCTAATATAAATGACCTTTGGGATGCCTCTTACAACCATTGGGTTTCCTTCTTCATTCATGCATTTAAAATTCTTATTGTATTAGTCAATATTAACTCCGTGTGCTTCTAACCAGTCCATGCCAATGAGAATATCATATGGACCAAGTGGTAGAACATTCAAGTTTTCAAAAGTGACTAACCCATCCATGACAGGTGGGCATTTATATACTACTTCACTAAATTTTCTCTTGGTTCCAGTGGCTAGTTGAATTAACCATGATTTTCTATGCTTTAACTTCTTAAAAGGACAAATATCAACAATTATAGGAGTAATATATATGTGAGTAGATCCAAGGTCAATCAAAACAGAAACAAATTACTCAACAGTATTACCTTCAAGTTCAATCATTGTTGACTGGTGATCTTCCTGGAGATCCTCTATGGATACATAAATTCTAAGGAGGGTGCTCGCTACTTGACCCACCGTTTCATATCCTTGGACATTGTGAACTTTCCTTACATACCCATTCTCATGCGAACAATTCCTACGCATGTGGTTTCATCCACATCCCCAACACTGGAGTGGTTCTCCGATCTCCTTTGCATATCTTGGCCTGTCTCCCATCATTCTGGATGGATTAGTCACATCTTGTGATGCTTTCCTTTTCTGATTTCAGAAGTGAGAATGTTTGAAGCCTTTATTCCTTTTGTCAAACTTCTCATTCTTCTTGTACTTCCATGCCTTATGGTAATCAATTTTTCCTTTGTTATGATTGTAGAAATACTTGGCCTTCCTTATATCCTCTTCTAGAGTTCTAGGTTCATCAAACTCAATTTCGTCTTTGTATGGCTAAGGCAATCCACTTCTAAAACGCTAAATTTTCACTTTATCATCTTTGATGTATCTGACATACCTCAATAGATCGAAGAAATTTTTTTCATACTCTTCCATGGTAAGCTCTCCCAATTTCAGCTCATGGAACTCTTTAATCTTTTCATCATAGTACATGTTAGAGAGGTACTTCTTCTTGAAATAGTTCTTGAACTGCTTCCACACAATATTTCTATAATTGATATTCTTCACTTTCCTGAGGTGCTCCCATGATATATATGCTCTTCTATTCATATTTAATATGGCTATCCTTTTCTTCATATTTGTTGAGTAGTCTTGGACTTGGAATATTTTCTCATCCTAAGAATCCAAGCTTCAGCTTCTTGACCATATTTTACCTCACCGTCAAAGGTAGGAGGAATTACCTTATTAAATTTCTACGTGAATTGTTCTAGTATTTCCTATTCGTCTTATACTTGTGAGATGAAGATCTTCAACACCCAGTGGATCCTTTAGTGTCAGATGATCCACTAGAAGACTTTTTTCTTCTTTTGGCACTGCTCCTACTTCCTTCCAGATTTACTAGCCGATGTGAATTAGATCTCTTCTTCCTCTGTATGTCTTTAAAACTCTGCAGCATGATTGTATTCGGTCGATTTTTCTCTTCCTGAGATTTAATCATTCTTTTATTATCTTCTCTGTAAATTTGCAACTCCACCCTTAGGCTTCTCATGGTGGCTACAATATATGGGGGAGTCTCTTCATATTTTCTCCTATTAGATTCTTCTTCATCATTTCCAACTTGGATTTTTTCCACCATAGCATATTCCTTGAATTCATAGGGATCCTGTGCATAATTCATCCTATAGGTTCTCATGGCCAATCCAAAAAACAACCTTTTCAAAATGCACTATGACTCTACAAAAATGTGTTAATAAACACACTATTAGTTGCATAACAATTTCAGAATTTAAATACCATTGTTAGTTGCAATGTTGCAACCAATAGCTCTGAAAACGATTCACTTGGCCCATCTAAGCCCAATGTTGTAACCAATAGGTCTTATAACTATTCTCTTAGCCCATCTAGGCCCAATGTTGTAACCAATAACTATGATAATACACTGTAGTGTCCCCGCTACTCTGCTACTACTCTGATACCATACTATCAGGTCCCCACTAATATAATACTCCTATGATACCACACTGTCACATCCCCTTCCTCCTTGGATGATAAACGAGACCACTAATCCTACTATGATAGCTCAATGTCCATAAACCTGATTCCCATACACCTAACTGATATGCGGAATAATTTAAAATTATCTTTACTATCTCCCTTAATACAGTCATGGTTCATGTAACATCCTTCAACATTCATTCTTAGGTTTAAAACCCACTATAACAGTCGTTATTCCTTTGACATATCCATTATGTGACCAGAAAAACCTTTTCCGCAGTGAACTTGTCCATTCCACACTTTTCCTTTTGCATTCCCCTTTCCTCCTTCCATTGATAAACAATAGATATGATAACTATTCTCTTGGCCCACATTTAGGCCTGATGTCCTAACCAATAGCTCTGATACCATACTGTAGCATCCCCGCTACCCTGGTACTGCTCTGATACCACATTGCCACGTCCCCGCTAGGATGATACTGCTATGATACCACATTGTGACATCCTCGCTACTCTGATACTATGATCCCACAATGTCATGTCCCCTCATGCCTTGGAGGATAAACGAGACCACTAATCCTTCTCTGAAAGCTCGATGTCCATGAACCCTGTGCCCATACACTTTCCTGATATGAGGATTAATTTAAAACTTATATTTACTATATCCTTTAACATAGTCATGGGTAATGTAACATCCTTTAACATTCATTATTAGGCTTAAAAATCACTGTAAGAGTCATTCCTCCCTTGACAGATCCATTGTGTGACCAAAAAAACATTTTCTGCAATGAACCTTTCCCTTCTGCACTCCACCCTTTGCATTCCGCTTTTTGGCTTCCGCTGCGGAATGCAGGAACCAAAAATATAATGTGTGACAGATTCATTCAACCACTTTCTTCCTTCTTCCTTCCACCTTTCTTCCTTCTGTTGCAGAACTTAGAAATTAGAAACTCAACATTCAATGAAATTACTTAACTAATTTCTTCCTTTCTTCCTTCTGTTGCAGAACTCAGAAATCAGAAAACCAAAAAAATGATACCTTGACTTGTTCACTTTTTACTTTCCTCCTTCCACCTTTCCCCATTCCGCTGCGTAACTCAGTAATCAGAAACTCAACATTCGATGGAACTACTTAACCACTTTCATCTTCCGCATTCTGCCTTTCTTCCTTCTATTGCAGACTTCGGGAATCAGAAACTTAACAAATGACAAAATCATTTTAGCAAAATCCTCCTTCCGCCTCCCGCCTTTTCGCCTTCCGCTCCGGACTTCAGGAATTAGAAACTTAACAAAAAATACCTTTATTTGTTCACCTTCCACTTCCCTCCCTTCAGCCTTCCACCGTAGACTTTGGATAGCAAAAAACCAACACATGGTCTCATTTCTGTTTTGTTTCCTGATTTCTGCCTCCCTCCTTCCGTAGGAGGGTCTGGGTGCAAAAATATACTCTTTACCTTAGAATATTTGAATCTTTTTTCTCTTTTGAATTTCTATCTTCCGTCAGAGGATTCTAGGGTGTGGAAAGACAAAATTATTCCTTGTTTGTAACATCCCCATACCCAATAATGGAGATAAATTAATTTTTTTTCGCTTTAAGAACACTTGTTCTCTTTTCAAACATCAGGAATGGATGTTAACTCACTCTTCCAACTTAATTTTCAAGCTTAATAACCCTTATACATTGTTGTAATAGTTGTTCCACCCTTAAAAAATCCCTTATGTGACCAAAATGAACATTTCTGCACTAGACCTCTCTTTCGGTAGTTTATGTTCCACACTCCGCTTTCTGCCCTTCCAACCTCGAAATTCAGAAATTGAAAACATAATGTGTGCAAGAACATATAAACTCTATTTATTCTTCCACCTTTCGTACTTCCTCTTTTAGTCTTCTGCACCTCGAAACTTGGAAATCGACACCCAAATGTGCAACGAAACATATAAACTCTCTTCCTTCTTTCGCCTTCTACACTTCCTCTCTTTGCATTCCACACTTCAGAACTCAAAATCAGAACTCAAATGGGAAAACTAAATTTCCATGACCTTTCCACTTTCTAGCTTCCGCACTTCCACTTTCCTCTTTTCTCCTTCTGCACTTCCACTTTCTGCCTTCCACACTTTGAAACTCAGAAATAGGAACTCAAATGTGTGAAGAAAATTTCCACGGCCTTTCTGCCTTCCACACTTCCACTTTCTCACTTCCACACTTTGGAAATTGGAAATCGGAAATCAAATGTATGAAGGAACATCTATTGGCTCTTTCCACCTTCCTCACTTCCTCTTTCCACCTTCCACACATTGAAACTTAGAAATCACAACTCAAATGTGCGAAGAAATTTCCATGGCCTTTCTTCCTTCCACCTTGTGCACTTTCTCTTTCCTCCTTCGCAACTTCGAAACTTGGAAATCAGAAACATAATATCTCAAAAGAATCCTTCAACCATCGTTCAGCCTTCCACCTTCTTCCCTTCCGCATTCTGAACTTTGAAACTCAAAAGACAAAAAAATAAATCTTTCCTTATCCTTTCTATGGTTTTCCACCTTCCTCATTCCGGAGGTAGATCCCAAAATATGAAAACCCCACTTTTGGCCTTAACTTTCCTTCTAATTTCCACCTTCCGCAGATGGATCTCGAAAGTCAGAAATCCCTCATTTTTTCTTGAGTAAAACTTCTTTCTCCTGCCTCCCAAATTATTCCTTCTACTACGGATCCTAGAGTGCGAAAATACAATAATTTTCCTTATGCTTTATTTGGTTTTCCACCTTCTTCCTTCCTCCTTCCGCGGGAGGATCCCAAATTCGGAAAACTCACCTTTTGCCTTGTTTAACTTTCCCTTTTACAGTTTCCTCCTTTCACCTTCTGCAAGCAGATTCCAAGGGGTGAACACACTAAGTCAGATGCATTCTGGTGTATGTAATAGGATTCTAGTGTCCATGAACTTGGGTAAATGCACCACAAAAAAACAAGGCATGTAAAAAAGTATAATGCAGGAAAACATAACCGAAGTAAGCTTCTACTTAACCAAAAAAAAGCATTAAACATGATCATAATAAATATTAAGCGAATTCATGGAATAAAGAATCAATTGTAGGGACATTAATATACAAGAAAACCTCTACTTGATCATAAAAAATAATCCATAATATTCATAAGCATTCTACATAGCCAATATGGTCATTCATCAGCAAATGCGTTGCATAAAAACGGTGGAAAAAATACTTATCTTGATGATTAAGTTGTCCGCAACTAGCTATGTCGCTGAAACATTCCACCCAACCATAGGCTAGTGTTTTCATTCATCTATCAACAGACTACCACCCTATATCTTGTGGAAATCGAACCCAGGTGTTAGAACAATTACACTCACAACAATTGCCAATTACACATGCAAATTACTCACAAAAGAGACTGAATATGGAGCTGAACACTAAACTGTATTGAATAAGTGTACAATAGCCAACCCTATGAAGTCATAGGCTGCCACAATAAATAATTACATGAGGGATTTGAATGTATGAATATTCCATTCGAATCTAGTCAAAAGCAGGCTTACTAAATCTAAGCAAATCCCCCATAGGTGCATAAAGCAATTTCCAAAACTGTCTAGGAGCTCACAAATTGGAAAAATAAATTAGGCAATATAATAGTGGGTGGAAGGACAACTCATACATTCTTTTCATAGGAGAAAAGAGTGGAGGATGTGGAGGACAAAAAACAAGTTAACTTCACCTAGTCAAACTTTCCCAATTGCCTTAAAACACTGAAAAAGTAGGCTGTAAAGCAGAAAAAGAAGACATGGACTAGGGAGGCCAGGAATAAAGTAGATTTGATTCCAATAGGTTTCCCAGGTGCCCCATGACTCAAAATTAGCAAGTTTGACCACTATGGATGTGTGGAGGACAACTTGCATAAGGTGGAATATGGAAAGTAGGAAAATAAGACAAAAATTGGATTAATTAATGTCTAAGGTAGCTAACTATGGGTTGATTATTCTAACACCCCCCCTTAAGCCTGACTTATGAGTAAAATATCAAAAAATTATAGGTCCTAGAAACAATGCTTAGTCACCCTTTACATACTGCATGTCGATTTAACCAAGGAAAGAGGCAAAACCCCAGTGGGAAAATTCCTCCCTTAAACATGGACTGTAAAACAAAATTTGGAAATATTGTCATCACTTATGCTTCACAGCATGATCAGAAATCCCCAACAGTGATTTGATATTGCTGAATGTATTCTCACAAAAAACTTTGGTGAAGATATCAGCTACTTGTTCTGAAGATGAACAGAAGAGTAGGTGAATGGTGCCATCATTCACAAGCTGTCTGATGTAGTGAATATGGATCTCAATTTGTTTGGTTCTCTGATTCTGAACTAGATCATTACAGATTCGAATGGTACTCTGATTATCATAGTAGATAGTAGTTGATTATTCTGATTCGAAGCCACACTCTCCAAGTAACCCCTGCAACCATAAACATTGAGTTGTTGCATTTACAACTCCTCTGCACTCTGCTTCTGTAGATGAGAGTGCAATGGCACTCTGTTTCTTGCTTGACCAACTGATTGGACCTTCTACAAGCATGAACACATATCCTGATGTTGACTTTCAATCTGTGTTGTCACCTGCCCAATCATTGTCAATAAACCCAATCAAATCAAGATCAGATTTAGCTTTATAGAAGATCCCATGTGTCCTTGTTCCCTAAACAAAGTTAAGGATCATTTTGGATGCTTTCGAATGGATCTCATGAGGCTGATCCATGTATCTTGAAGCCACACTTACTGCATAAGAAATATCATGTCCAGTATGTGTAAGATTCAACAAATGTCCCATCAATTGCCTATACATTGTATTGTTTACCATAGGTGAAGAATCAGCTTCTTCAAGCTTCACTCCTGAAAGGAAAGGAGTCTTGCTTGGCTTGCAATCCTTCATATTGAATTTGTTAAGAAAATCCAAGGCATACTTGGACTTATGCACTTTTATTCCATATTTGGTTTTAGCAATCTTGAGCCCCAAGAATTGGCTCAATAGCCCCAAATCTGTCATGGAGAAGGCATGGTTCATTGCATCCTTCAAGGAAGCAATTTCATCCTTTGAGCTTCCTGTAATGAGAAGGTCATCAAAATATAAAACAATGATCATTAATGAACCATTAATTAGCTTCAAATAGACATTTGGATCTGACTTGCATCGAACAAAATTCAGTGATAGCAGAAAGCTATCAATCTTGGCAAACGAAGCCCTGGGGGCTTGCTTAAGCCAATACAATGACTTCTTTAGCCTGCACACAAGATATGGGTTAGTATAAAATCCTTGAGGCTGCTGCATGTATATCTCTTCAGTGAGATCTCCATTCAGGAAATCACACTTCACATCCATGTGATGTACTTCCCATTGCTTTGAAGCTGCAATGGCTAAGGCTAGCCTGATGGAGTCCATCTTTGCCACTGGTGAAAAGGTTTCATTGTAGTCTATGCCATGAACCTATGAGTAGCCCTTTGATACCAATATTTCCTTGTACTTTAGAGGTGAACCATCAGCATAAAATTTGGTTTTGTACACCCACTTACACTGAACTAGCTTCCTCCCTGGGGGAAGATCAACCAACTCCCAAGTGTTGCTCTTCTGGAGTGAGCTGACTCTTCCTTCATGGATGCTTTCCATCTTGGATAATTTTCTACATATTCATATATCTATGGGTCTGATTCAACCATTAGATATCATTTCTCAGCAAACATAGGATCTTTCATGCACATAGCACTCTCAAATTGAGATCTAGTCCTCCTAGGATCATTAGGATTTCCAGCTAGTTCTCCAGTTGCATGAATGGTCTTGGCTGCCCATTTTGGTCTTGCAGGAATGTAAGGATCTGCAATAAAATCATCATTATAAGACATATCAGAATCATCATGTTCAACTATCTCTTCACTTACATTCAGAGGTTCTAGTGGTGAAGAGGATTCTCCAACTTCCACTGCTGCTAGTCGGATCTTCTTGAAAGTGAACACACCTTTCAATGAAGGCTTTGTTTGTGCTCAAATTCATCAGCTTGTACCCTTTTGAATCTTTAGAGTACCCAAAAAATAGACACTCTTGGCTTTGGGGCTGCAAAGCCTTCCTCTTTGCTGTTGGAATTCTAGCCCAAGCCCTTGAGCCAAAAATCCTGAAATGGGTCACATCTGGCTTGTGCCCACTCCATGCTTCGAAAGGAGTCATACCATCAATTTTTTTATGAGGCACCCTATTCTGGATATAGGATGCATATTTTATAGCTTCAGCCCAGTACTTTGGTGGCAAAGTCTTAGCCTCCATCATGTAGGTTGCCATCTCTTTTAGTGATCTGTTCTTCCTCTTAGCAACACCATTCTGCTGTGGTGTGTAAGGGATAGAATGTTGCATCTAAATACATGCATCTACACAATAATGAATAAACTTAGACTTGACATAATCCCCACCATTTTCAGATATGTGGACCTTGATTTTCCTCCCAGACTGGTTTTCAACCAAAGCCTTAAAGACATTGAAGAGGCCAAAAACTTCAGACTTGTGTTTCAGGAAGTAAACCCAGCAAAACCTGGAAAAGTCATCTATGAATGTCAATGAATATTTGACTTGACTCATTGACATATGAGGAAATGGGCCAGCAACATCACTGTGGATCAACTCAAGAGGTGCAGAGGTTCTCTCATGACTAACTCTCTCAAATTTATGCTCTGGGTGTTTTCCTAGGATGCAACCTTGACAGAATCCTTTGAAAAACTTAATCTTTGGTAACCCTATGACCATTTCTTTTTCACTAAGATCAGAAAGATACTTGTAATTTAGGTGGCCAAATATTTCATGCCAAATATTGATTGCCTCATTAGCATGAATCAGAAGAGTAGAGGGGTTTGAGTAGGGTAGGAAGTGTGAGAACATGTATACCTTCAAAGTATGATTTGCAATTCCTTTTGCAATGACTTTACCACTTGAGATCTCTATGATATCAACTTCCACAGGGGAGAATATGACCTTCTTTGGAGACCCTGTGTGGGTCATCTGATACACTGATAAGAGGTTAGAGGTAAGACCTAGAACATACAACACATTGCTGAACTTACCATGGTCAAGATCAATCCTCCCTTTTCCCAAACTTTCAGTGAGAGAGTCATCTCCCAGTACTATTGGTGGACCTTTCGACATGTCAAATGAGGTGAATGTCTCCTTGGTCGAAACCATATGTCTTGAAGCTCTAGAATCAATGATGAAACTAGGTGAGCTTGATGTGCCAGCAACCAATGCATGAACTCTCTCTTTGTCTTCTGAACTTGATCCTCCTTCCCTCTTCTTTGAGTTTTCTGGGAGGGAGATGCCATTCTTCTCTAGGAGTTGGGTCAGTATGTCTATTTGCTTCTTCATGCAGAAGCTTTCGGAATGATTGCCCTTACTGTAGTATGCGCACTTACTCATTTCTCCTTTATTGTTCTTCTTGGAACCTTGAGGCTCCTCTGGAGACTTGTTCTTGTCTCTCTTTTTCTCAGGTGGATTTTTAGCTTTCTTCTTGATTTTTGAATCCACTCTCTAATCTCCAGCAACTAGATCTTGGTCTTTGGATGGTTTGATGGTTCCCATCATCACCAATTTACCTTGTTCTTGTGTGAGAGATTCCATAAAATCTGCAAGGCTAGGCATTTTCCAGGCTCGAGCTGTCAAATTTGTCGCATAGAAGGTAAAAAAAAACACTGAATAGTCAGGGCTAAGATTTGAGAGTATGGCCAAGACCAGCTGATCATCCTTCTTTTCGATCCCACATTGGTTTAGCTGTAAAACAAGTGCTTTGAACTTGGAAAAATAAAGTTGCAGGGATTCAAAGCTATTGGGACTCAGGGAGATCAATTTATTTTCAATTTGATGTCCCCTCATCTCATCCGTATTTCCAAAAAGATCAACAATATTCTCCCATACTTCATTCAGTGATGTTAATCCATTAATATGGAAAAGGAGGTCTCTGGATATGCTCAAACATAGGAGACCATAGGTCTCATCCCTCCTGTTGTGCCATTTAATCTTCTCTGCAGCTGCATTGGGCTCTGCTTGTGTTTCCATAGTCACTCTATAGAGGCCTTTAGATATCAATAGTATATCCATCTCTTCTTTCCATTCAAATAAATTAAATGGAGTCAAGATGATCTTCTGAGATTGATCCATATCTCAGAAATTGTCCCGTCAGTCAGCAGAATGCTCCCAATCAATGATGCTGAAATTGCAAAACAAATTGGAAGGAGAGAAATCGATATACAAAGGATCTGATACCATGTGAAAATTGAACCCAGTTGTTAGAATAATTACACTCACAACAATTTCCAATTACACATGCAAATCACTCACAAAAGAGACTGAATATGGAGCTGAACACTAAACTGTATTGAATAAGTGTACAATAGCCAAACCTATGAATTCATAGGCTACCATAATAAATAATTACATGATGGACTTGAATGAATGAATATACCATTCGAATCTAGTCAAAAGCATGCTTACTAAATCTAAGCAAATCCCCCATAGGTGCATAAAGCAGTTTCCAAAACTGTCTAGGAGCTCATGAATTGGAAAAATCAATTAGGAAAGATAATAGTGTCTGGAAGGACAAATCATACATGATTTTCATAGGATAAAAGAGTGGAGGATGTGGAGGACAAAAAACAAGTTAACTTCACCTAGTCAAACTTTCCCAATTGCCTTAAAACACTGAAAAAGAAGGCAATAAAGAAAAAAAAGCAAACATGTGCTAGGGAGGCCAGGAATAAAGCATATTTGATTCCAAGAGGTTTCCCAAGCACTCCATGACTCAAAATTAGCAAGTTTTACAACTATGGATGTGTGGAGGACAACTTGCATAAGGTGGAATATGGAAACTAGGCAAATAAGAAAAAAATTGGATTAATTAATGTCTAAGGTAGCTAACTATGGGTTGATTATTCTAACAGAGCTGGGAATTATTTATACAAGGGACTAGGGAACAACAACATTACACACAGGAAACACACATCAAAGCTCATTCAAACAAACTAACAGTTGGGCTTATCAGGCTGTTACGGTAATGGGTATATAGAAGTGTTGGTCTAGTGAGCTCAACCCTAGAGCTAAGGATACCTACACTAGATATTGATTGGTATCCATGAATATACCCCACCCTACATAATGAAGTATTCATTTCACTTTTATATAGTCCTTCATACCATACCTTAGCTCTAGAGTTCCTGCGAGTGTGCATGACAGATTTACCAACCCATTTTGATCGTTTTGTGTGGTTCCTCTCTTTACTAGACTTATCAGCCAGTTTTGTCCCTCATCCAATCCTAATAATTCAAACCAAAAGAGGGATGCATAACACAATAATCCTCCAAGAAAACAGATCCATACAGGCTTCACTCTGTAACACAGAGAATCGCTACGGAACCACTTGTCTACGGTTCTGTCTAGCAAAACAATGCAACATCATGAGTTAACGATTCCTGTGTCACTCGTGCATAATGATATTGAATGAAAATGAGTAAAATGCCTTCTTCCTCAACTGAATCCCCATAATGTCACTCAGATAAAACAATGCAGAGATATACTTCCGCACGCAAGGTAGTCGAACCACCACACTACACATCTCCATAGCGAAAAAGTTGATCTAAGAGTGAATGAATGATAGATTTAGTAAAATGAATTACCCCCTATTAGGTAAAAACTAGATGAACTACTAGTAATGCATTCACATGGGTTTACTTGCCATAGAAGCAAGAACATGGCCTCCCAGGCTACAGACCTGCAAACTTGCATGCTTTCTCAGTCAAGCCATTAGACTGCCATGTCTTGCTCTTCCCAAGTTATTAACTTCTTGAACCAGCTTCTAGAATAAATTAATGATTGAGGAGAGAGGAAAACAGGTATTTGATGGTTTCATGGGTTTCCCCATTGACATCTGGTCACACCCTATTAGCTCAAGGGTTGACTCACTCCCCACCCTACTCCCTTGTGTAATCACTCCCCCATTTCTTTGAAGTTGGATTCCCCTAGCTAGTTGTGGTATTTTATTAATTTGTACATTTACATGATATGTCAATAGATATATACTGTGCTTGTCTTAGCACTATCACCATAGGTATTATCCTTAATCTCCTATCCACAAAACATTTATCAATGGAAGGGACCTAGATCAGTGAGATCTTCGCCATGATTTTCATACAATATTTACATTATGTACAATTAAATACCGTGGGGTCAAAACTGAGGTATTAGAATCCCCTTCCCCTTCAATCAACACTATCCTCGGTGATTTACAAATTAAACAAAAATGCTACAGTGGCATCGCCCTCAGTGCTCTGGAAAATTAAATAAAAAAAGGATGTTCCAATCGCATGGCCTCCTCGAGCTCCCATGTATCCTCTTCAATGTTGTAGTGCTCTTTCTGCACCTTTATCTATCCAATGGCATGATATGGAACTCGTCTAGGTCCTTGATTGCGTGCATCAGTCCATACCACAAGTCTCTTTCTGGTCTTGGAGAATCCTTATCCACAGCTTGGAACATTTCCAATGTCTTTGGAAACTAGCAACGCCTATTCTAAAGCCCCAAGCAATGAGTCAATTGTCATATCATATTCACATTATTTTTCAAAAATCATGGATGAATCACATGCACATGTATATTGACATAAAATCAACAAGTAATTCAAATCCTTATATGGACAAGTATCTTCTTTTCGTTCTATAAGTATCCGACTTGGATTTATAGAACCATGGCACCCACAACCCTGCCCCACCTCACACCTGAGTGTGCATTAAAAGGTAGCCAAGTTTATGTAAGCCTCATATCACCTAAAAATACCTCTCAACCGGGCTCACCAAGCTCAAGTGCTTCCTTTTAAGACATTGCAACGAATTTATTCACATGTTAGATTCATTGCTTTAGGATGCAATCTATAACAAGATTTTCAAAACCATGGCTGCATCATATGCTCATGTGTATTTATAAAAAATCAACAACAACAAAAGTTCTAAGTAAACCAAATACTTATATGTATAGCATCTATTAACCAAGATCTTGTAGACCTACTACAGATCCCAACACCTCTCTGGGTGCTTAATGGTAGCTTTTCTTAAGGGTTGATCACGTCCTCCCAGTTCTTACCAATGCTTAGGCTCTTACTTGTCGGACATTATAATACCAAGAGTTTATTCTCTTCACAGAGCCCCCACTCTCGTGACAATCCCCTTACGATGTGAATGTGTGTGGAAAGAAGTCTAACTGGATTTCTTACATGCTAGGCGTCCCTAGTGATGCATACTGGTGCCTAGTTGGCCAAGGGGAAAAATAATGTACCAATATACATCCTTCAGAGGAGCCATCTTTCCCAAACACATCCTCCCGAAAATTTTTGTACTCCAAGGGATGACCACTATCATCTCACCTGCATTACATACTAGCATGCAGTTCACATGAGATGTCCTCATAAAAATTTCAATCATAGATTTTAAATATATTTCATGCATGGATAAATTTCCAATTATCAAATGATCAATAACATCGATAGTCAAATCGAAACTTGAATTCGCAATTCTGGTTCATGCAGAAAATCAGATTTTGCAACCATGAGGCCATCCTCATATTGTTTGGATTTTACAAGTGGGAGCACTCATCATCTACTTACACATGCTTCCCAAAACCTTGACATCCACATACCACATGTCATCCTGACACCATTTTAGATCAGCCAAACCATCAATAATATTCAATTTAGCAATCAAAAACAAAATTTCTAATATTGAATTTAAAATCTATTCTATTTAGAAGTAAGATTTCAGTAATGAGATCCTTCTCATAGAACATGGCAGTTTATTTCCTTGGTTTCATTGGGAACAACCAGAATGACCTGCTTAGGTCATTTTACCTAGATAATATCCTTCAATGAACCTCTTGCAATATCTTGCAAGTCCCACAAAAGATCTTACATTTCTCAACTTTCTTGGAGAAGGCCAACTCATCATGGCCTCAATCTTTTCAGGGCCTATATATATTCCTTTATTTGAGATAACATGACCCAAATAATAATTCTATCTTCATAGAAGTCACCGTTCCTCAACTTTGCATGCAGCTAATGCTTCTTGAGCAATTTCAAAATTAGCCTCAACTATTCCACATGTTATTCCTCATTCTTTGAACAAG
Organism: Pseudotsuga menziesii; assembly: GCA_001517045.1. Classification (NCBI taxonomy): domain Eukaryota; kingdom Viridiplantae; phylum Streptophyta; class Pinopsida; order Pinales; family Pinaceae; genus Pseudotsuga; species Pseudotsuga menziesii. The sequence continues at coordinate 75,486 of LPNX011104318.1, forward strand.
TAAGAATATCATCAAGGAAAACAAGAACAAAGTTGTCCAAGTGCCTGCTAAAAACATTATTCCCTAGGCACATAATTGTAGCTGGTACATTTTTGAAACCAAAGGGTGCAACTACAAACTTATAAGGTCCATACCTTGTGCTTAAGGCTATCTTATGAACATCTTCATCATTTATTCTTACCTGATGGTAACCAAACTTTAAGTCAATCTTGGAAAATACTCTTGCTCTTTTCATTTTAGAAAAAGGGTCATTAGTTCTAGGAAAAGGATATTTGTTCTTCTCAGTGACTTTGCTCAATTGTATGTGATCAATACACAACTAGAGTGTATCATCTTTATTTTTCACAAACATGAATGGCTCTCTGGGAGGATCTTCTATGCTATGACTTCTTCAAAGTGCACATATCAATAAGTCTAGGGGTGATATAGCTATGAGTGGATCTAGGGTTAATCAAAATGGAAATAGTTTGTTCAACAATCTCACCCTCAACTTCGACAATAGTTGAGTGATAACCCGACTGGTGGTATTCTATCACTGCACAAAATTTAGGGATGGTCCCTGCATCCTTACCCACAATTTCATCTTCTTGCATTGTAAGGACTAGACCTTCATTCCCATTCTCAAGTGGACAATTCCTGCACAGATGGGGTCCTTCACATCCCCAACATTTGAGTGGTTTCTTTGGATTTTCTCTCTTCACTCTGGCTCTCTCAATCACATCTTGTGATGTATTCCTTTACTGATTCATGAGGTGAGAAGGTTTGAAAATTTTCTTCCTTGGGTTAAGCTTCTCATGCTTTTTGTGGGAATTTCTCCTACTCCCTTCTATCTCTGTTAACTGATGCCCATAGTTTATTTTCCTTTGGAGGTCTTCAAAACTCTATAGAATTACTGTAATCAACTGGTTTTTCTCTACCAGAGCTTTAATCATCCTTTTATTTTCCTCTCTGCAACTCTGTAATTCTACCCTTAGGCTTCTTATGGTAGCTAGAACATCCGGGGACCTCTCTTGTTCCTTCTTTTCATCGGTTTCAGTTTCATTTTCTTTGATATTGTAAGCTTTCCTTACATACGCCTCCTCATGAGGACAGTTCCTATGCATGTTGGGTCCTCCACATCTCCAGAATTGGAGAGGATTTCTATCCTCTTTTGTATTTCTTATTTTTTCCCCCATAGCATCTCCCTCGTTTCCACAGGGATTCAGTGCATCATCCATGCTATTAATTTTCTTGGTGCTAATCTTCTTTGACATTCTTGGTCGGACGAAGACCAACTTTTCAATATGCACTATGACTCTGCAAAATGTGTTAACAACATGATTTGTTAGAAAATCTCAGAAATTCAATTTTTTTTTACCAACTGCTTATTGCAAGTATGAATAGTCAAGATCATTGTAGAATTTAGATCTACGGTCAAGGTGCATTTCATCGGGTTGGATACGTTTAGAAATTATTATAAATAGCACTCTTTATTGCTGTAGTTTTCTTTCTACAACTAATTGCCTTGGAACATTTATACTAATGTTGCAACCAACAACTCTATTAAGCCACAACTTGGGTGTTCTTATCTTATTTTAACTATTCAACTTGGCCAATTTAGGCCCTAGTGCTACAATGTTTTCTCTGATACCAATCTATAGCATACTACATTTTTCATATTAGATGAAATTTTTCCTATTTTATCTACTGTTTTTGGCCCATGTAGGTCCTAGTGATGCAACCAACAGCTCCGATACAAATCTGTAACGACCCATACCCAATAATGCAGATAATTATTTTTTTTTGCTTTAAGAACACTTGTTCTCTTTTGAAACACTGGGCATGGATGTTAAATCACTCTTCCAACTTCATTCTCAGGCTTAAGAACCCTTCCACATTGCTGTAATAGTCATTCCTCCCTTGACAGATCCCTTTTATGACCAAAATGAACATTTCTGCAATGTACCTGTCTTTCCATAGTCCACGTTCCTCACTTTTCTTTCCACCCTTCTGACCTCATAAGACAGAAATCAGAAACATAATGTGTGACAAGAACATATAAACTCTCTTCCACCTTTCACCTTCCATACTTCCTCTTTCTATATTCCGCACCTCGGAACTCGAAAATCGGAACCCAAATGTGCATTGAAACATATAAACACTCTTTCACATTCTTCCTTCTGCACTTCTACTTTTCACCTTTTACACTCCAAAACTCGAAAATCAAAACTCAAATGGATGAAGGAAATTTACATGGCCTTTCTACCTTCTACCTTTCGCACTTCTGCGTTCCTCCTATTGCACTTCGGAACTCAAAAATTGGAACTCAAATATTGGAAGTAACTCTCCAATACCTTTCTGCATTCCTCTTTCTACACTTCCTCTTTCTTCCTTCCTCACTTTGAAACTCAGAAAATCAAAACTCAAATGTGTGAAGGAACATATAATGGCCTTCCCACCTTCCTCCTTCCCCACTTCCTCTTTCTGTACTTCGGAAATTCAAAATAAAAACTCAAATGTGGAAAGGAACTTCCCACAGACTTTACACCTTCCACCTTTTGCACTTACGCTTTCCTCTTTCTGCACTTTGAAACTCTGAAATCAGAAACATAACTCTCGACGAAATCCTTCAAACATAACTCTTTACTTATCCTTTCTCTAATTTTCCACCTTTTTCTTTCTTTCCGTAGGAGGATCCCGGAAGTCAAAAACCCCACTTTTGGCCTTAACTTTTCTTCTGATTTCAACCTTTTTCCTTCCACCTTCCATAGATTGAAATCAGAAGTAGGAAATCCCTCATTATTCCTTGAGTAAAACTTCTTTCTCCCGCCTCGAGGATTCTGCCATCCGCTAGGGATCCTAGGGTATAGAAACAAAATAATCTGCCTTATCTTTTCTATGGTTTTCCACCGTGTGCAGGTGGATCCTGGAAGTCATAAAAGCCACCTTATGCCTTGTTGAACTTTCCCTTTTCTATTTTTTTCCTTCCACCTTCTATAGCTGGATTCCAAGGGGTGGAAACACTAAGTCAGATGTATTCTGACCTCTGTAATGGGCTTCTAGCCTCCATGAGCTTGGGTAAATGCATCATATAAAGACAAGGCATGTACATAAGTATAGTGTAGGAAAACATAATAGAAGTAAACTGCTATGTAGCCATCAGAAAGAATTCAACATGATCATAATAAATCATAATAAAATTTATGGCATAAACAATAAATTGCAGGGGAATTCATACACAAGTAAACCTCTACTTGATCATCTACAAGAATTCATCATATTCATAATCATTCTACATAACCAGTATGGTCATTCATCAGTAAATACATTACATAAACAGGGTAGAAGAAATACCTATCTTGATGATTAAGCTTCCTACAACTAGCTATTTTGCTACAATGTTCCACGCAACCATTGGCCAGTTTGTTCATTAATCTCTCAACAGACTACCATCCTGAGTTGGGCATTATTTATGCAAGGTACTAGGGAACAATAGACTTACACACAACCAACACACATTAGAACTCAGTCAAACCAACTAACAGTTGGGATTATTAGGATGCTAAGGTAAATGGGTAAGTAGAAGTGATGGGCTAGTGAGCTCAAGCTTAGAGCTAAGGATAACCACAGTAGATTTTTATTGGTCTCGATGAATCTACCTCAACCTATACAATAAAGTATTCCTTTCATTTTTAGATAGTCGTTCAGGCCATACCTTCCCTCTAGCATTCCTGTGGGTGTGTAGGCCAGATTTACCGACCCCTTTTGATCATTTTTTGTGGTTCCTCTCTTTACTAGAATTATCAGCCAATTTTGCACCTCCTCCACTCCTAAGAATTAAAACCAAAATATGGATTCACAACACAAAAATCATCAAAGAAAACAAAACTATAGAAGCTTCACTATGTAACATAGAGAATCACTGGTGAACCACTTGTCCGTGGTTGTGGCTAGAAGAACAATGCACTATCATGAGTGCATGTCTCTTGCACCCATCATGCATAATGATCCCGAATAATAATGAATAGAATGCATTCTTCCTGAACCAAATACCCATAATGTCACTGACAAAAAACACCATGGAGCTACACTTCCACACGCAGGGTAGTCAAACCGCCACATTGCACCTCTCTAGAGAAAAAAAGGATCCAAGAGTGAATGAATGATAGATTGAATAGAATGCATTACCTCCTTGTTACAGAGAGAAATTCCTATGGCTTGGGGTACCACAACAGATAGCTTGACTCCAGAAATCAATCCTTTCCTATATGCAAGAGAAACCAAGTATCTAACACTAAAGGATCTCGATTCGTACCTTATTCCGGACGGTTGATGTAGATCCCCGTTGAGCTTTCCAACTCCATCTTGAATTGATAAATTGCTTCCTCAACATTCAATAAACAAGACAATCTTGCTATATATAATCATGTTAGACCTACTCTAGCATATATAATCAATAACATATAAGCATTCGAAATCATCCATGGATCAAACATTCATTCAAATACACATTATTGGACAGGAAAAGATATTTCTATTAATATAAAACCGAGATTACAATAGAGACAACCTTTTTCGACACGTCTACGAATCAGATAAACTGAGTCCCCCACTTGGGCCTCCACCACTTCAATCCTCCATCTTTCGATAGCAAGCTCACAAGCAAAAGGAAAGATTGGGAAGAACACAAAAGTGCTCCAAGGGACAAAGGGATGCAGACTCAAGTATAAGCTCTGGCAATAATGGACTATAGTTTTCTTGCTCTCAATTCCTCATGCCTTCAATGTATTCAAAGGGTTCCTTATACAACTCTTTAATGGGGTAATGAAGGGTCGAATCCAAGTGATCTCAAGGCATATGGAAGGTCAGGAGACAAGTGAGTCGGATCCACATCAAGGAAAACACCAAAAGTATTTGGCCTTTTGTACACATTCTGATGTACATGGTTTTAGGGGTCAAACCCGTGTATATATGTGATAAAGGGTTTAAAAGTCGCATATAGAAATTTTTGCATGTTTTTAGGGATGATGTTGGAAACATCGAAGGTACAAAATTGGTCCATGGGGTCTAAGGAGTCTGCAGAGGGACAGGGAAGGGCATAAGAATGTGATTCACCATGTGCGGTAAAATCAACTATAATAGATGCCCCCTAATGTGTGAGGTCAGAGGGTTCATACAATTGATGAAATACATTATAAGTCCATCCTAGAAGTGAAGTGATGAAGAACCGAGTGGAAGAACCAGCCATGCAATCAATACAATACAATGATAATGCTCTACATATAACTGCAAATAGATACAGCAGTCTCGGATACATAAGAGTACAATGGCCATGAATAGGCATGATACAATATGACGTGTGTGGTTGAAGATACACAAAGGATCATGATCTCCATGAAGACTAAATATGTCTGACATATACTGGAATCAAGTCATGAGAGCTGAAATATCATGAACACTGCCACGATTAAGGAAGTAGCATAGAGGAGATGCCACCAATCTGGAAGGTCTTCTACACAAACTGGTACGAGTACATGTCCTACTATGTGAATGGAGGTGCTGAGGTCGAACATAGTAGTCCATTGTCTGATTACCAATCATTGATGTATACCGTTAACAGACATGAGATTAACCACCAATAATGAAAATGGGAATCAAGGTACTAGAGTGCAAACTAACAAGTGTGAATAAATGTGTTGAGGTTGAACACTTGAGAGAATCCATCAATAAGGGGATATTGATGTATTCCCAAAAACTATCGATGGCGAGAGAACCTACCACTGAGGACTGCAAGTCTCAAGGTTCTCAAACATGACTCTAGATTCCTATCCCAGAATAAATGATCTGAAGTCGATGGGATGAAATCCGCTGGAAGGAGGGCATTAAGGAATCACCCATCATCCAACATGAGGTACTCAGCAAAGCTATATAATGTGGAAGGACTCGATCATAAGGTACACAAACCAGTAACTATACCGAGAATGGCCGACATGTAAAGTCAAGATAACTGAGGAATGGCCGACTCAAGTTTCAACTTCCTTCAAACAAGAGCATAAAGGTGAATGGTGACTGAATGTAGGTAGCATAGAATTGATATGAAAAACTGGGACATCTTTGTGACATATGAGGCATCGATAGAGGCTCCATAGGGACTGGAATCTTAACCAGTCGGTGGAGATAAATTAGATAAACGAGTACAGCTCCTAAATTCAAACTATTAACCCAATGAACGGATGTGATATATAGTGCTCTGTTCGAAGGAGACATGACTCGACTGCTACCAAATATAACATCTTTTCTTGTTCGGCTTTTTGGTTTTTCAAATTTTTGGACTTTTTCAAATGTTTAAAAGCTTGAAAAAGAATAAAATCGCTTTAAAGTTATAGACTAGGAGGAGACGAGTGTCAAATGGGAAAACAAACTAGTTCCAAGCATCAGAACATACCTATGCTCAATGCAAGTGTGTAGGATAATGACACTCAAGGGAAAGCCCCCTCTCAGTAAAAATAGGGAATCAAGTTGCAAAGGATAAAATGGCTCTGCGGGGCTAGACATGAGACAATATTGGGCTATATGGCTGATATTAAAAGTCAAGGAAGCTGGCATAAGGATCAATGAGGCAGGGAAAGCTCATGATCATGTAATTACAACTTGACATCAGGGTGTCCTAAGGAAACAATCCAGCAAAAGATCAAGAGGAGTATGAGGCCCTTGTGAAATGTCTTGGCGATACTATACAATGGAATCCCACATCGTAAAGACAAACTGTTGCCATGGGAACCAAATGAAAATAAGGAGCTAACTAGGGTACCCATGTAAGGTCAATCTCTACTATTCTAATCATGCCACTTCTAAAACATCAAGAAGGTTCCATGACAAGATAGAATGGGTTCGTACCTAAGGTTATAATGAAATGGCCATAAGGTCATGCAAAATGTAAAAAGAGGTAAAATGTAACCTATATGCTAGTTTAAACATCATTCCTGAAATTGGCATGAATGGGTCAAAACAATGATCGAAACAGTGCTCAAAACGGTCTCCTACATCATATATTAGTAAAAAACAGTCCAAAAGGGTCAGAAACAATCCAAAACTATAGAAAAGGGGGTAAAAAGTTTCAAAATTTTGAAAAATTTCTATAAATAGTAAAAAAATTCAAAACATTATATAACATTTGAAATTTTTACCCAATTGAGCTCAAAACTTCAAACGCGAATTCTGGGAGATCCAGCCGGTGGAATCCAACACCGTTTTTTCCAGGTAACTTCCCATGCCCTACTCTTTCATTTACATGTAAAATTTTCAATTTTACATGGTATAATTTTATTTCTAGTCCATCCTAAATTATGTACCTCGGCCCACGTGAAAATCGAGGATTTTTCCACGTATAGAGCTGGATATACACGGAAAAATGCCCCAAAGTCACGTACATACACAACGTTTTAGCAAACAGTCGCGTATGTGGCCACGTTCAAGGTTTTTAAAGAGATCTAATGACTCAAAATTGAATTAAATGTGTAGGATGTTTTTACAATGGAGGGAATGTGAGCACGGGGATGTAGAAGAAGCAGTACGGGGTGCTCTAATGGCACAACATGCTTTTTGTACATGCGAGATCTACAAGTTTTGGTGTCTTGGTGGCTTAAGGGCCAAACCAATACTGCTGCAAATGCTAGTAGACTACTAGGATCCTGACTCAAAGTCTTTCCAGATCAACGAGATGTCCCTCACCATAGAAGTGGAGGACATATACTTCGTTACTGGATTGTCTCGATGGGGGGAAGTGGTGAACATACGTTCTCATGGGCCTGAAGGTGGCCTCGCCATAGATGAGTACATAGCAGTGTATTGCTATGCGGACACAGAGAAGGTCAGGAGTCATATCCCAACTAACTCCATATAGGTGCTAGTCCTAAAGGCCATACTACTGACACTGGGCAGGATAGCGGGGATAGCCTCACTCCACTAGGCCTCGCGGCCCCTGATGTTCTATGCAGTGGAGGGCATGAGACCCATGGTTTATTAATGGGGAACTGCACTGTTGAGCAACATGAAGGACCAGCTCAACGAGTGCAATATGGGAAGAGTACAAAATTTTTGTTTCAGTAGCATACTGAGCATGTTTTTCTTTGAGCATGTTCCAGGATTGAGCCCTAGAGTTGACGTTCCTCTTCACGGGGTTCGAGATCCGGCCCAATGACATTAGGCATATGTGATGCGTAGACTGGGTGGAGGTAGGGTGTCCAACCCCTATCCAGCTGATTTCTTTCCATGTTGGCGTCGACAGATAGTTGTCATCAATGACTACCCCTATGCAGGGATAGATTTTCAGGGAGATCCTGACATGCCACTACCACCAAGATTGGAATACGGTGACATTGGTAATGAATCCTAACACTCTTTTTAAGTTTTTTGAATTATTTAATTTTTTTTTGTGTTTTTTTATATATGGAATCAAATTACACATTTTTGATTGACAACACATAGTGACATCCTATCATATGTATGTAGATGTAGGACCATAGTGGCCTAAAGGATTCCCTCGCCATAGACGGAGGGGAAGGGGAGATGACATTATGGGTGTGGATGTGGAGCGGACACTCCAAAGAATTCATACCAACTTTGTGCAATGGACACATAGGGTATCCATGGCGCAGGTTGAGGACCTACTTGAGGCCATGAAGCATCAGGTGGTCGGTGTGCCATGAGCATGGGTGCAGTTGTTTCGACGGCTAGCTATAGCTGTGGTGACATTCCATGTTTAGAAACCCCATCCTCCTCCCTAGGATTAGATACCTGGGAGTGATACATTTTGTACTATCGTGTATTTTTATTTTGGTGGCTCGGAAGCCCCATTTTTGTATTATGACACTATGTATTATCACATTTTGAATGTTTAATGAAAAACTTTTATGATGATCGGTTTATTTATTTACATGTGTAAAAATGTATGTTTGTGATGAGCTTATTGTCTATGAAACAAATGCCAATCTAACACATAGTTAGCATATGAGTCAACAACTTGATTATAAATTCTTGGAACATGTATGTATGTTATGTCCTCCAATTTCCGTTCTAACAATCTCACACATAAGAATCTTCGTAATAATGTTGGATCCCTAACATGATATAAGCCATTAAGCTATGATGCTACTAACTCTGAATCAAGACGTACCTCAAGAGATAGAATACCATGTGAAATGGCATCCCATAGAAGCTTGATAACGACACTATATTCAACAACATTGTTTGAAGAGGGCTGTAAACATACGCTTCCTAAACACAATACCTTACCCATAGGAGTATAAATCACACAAGCAGCAAAGGATGAGTGTTGAGTGTGGAGGATAGCACTATTCGTGAATCCTATATAGATGGAAGACTCCATTGACATCTTCCATAAGAAACGAAATATAATCAACAAACCCGATCACCATAAGAAAAATGTAACTATGCAAAATACTGTACAATAATATACAATAGTCAGCCTTAAATGAGAATCATGCATAGTACTTTTTAAGATAGAGCCCATTACTAGGCTCCTCCAAGGCTATCCCTTCGTAATATACTAACTCATATGCACCCTTCTCTAACACATGTTTAACAACGTAAGGACCATGCCACATGGGGTTAAATTTTCCTGCCCCCAAGGGTTCTTTAGCTTGATCCCACAAAAGGACCAAATCTCTTTCACTAAAATTCCTTGGACACACATATTTATCATATTGGACCTTAACACGATGCTTATTCACTTCTATAGCCACTAAAGCATCTTGGTGCTTCTCATCAAGCTGCTCTAAATGGACCAAATGTTCCTCCAATGGTCTGCTAAGAGCTCTATGGATAGCTTCAAAGAAGGGATTTCACATTCAACTTGAAATATAGACTCCACTCCATGTACAAGCTGATATGGAGAAAAACCTATGGCAGTCTTAACCATGGTCCTATAAGCCCACAAAGCAGGATATAACATGATATGCCAATTGGTCTTGCTTTATACGATGGTTCGTTGGAGAATGGACTTGAGTGATTTGTTCACTGCTTCAACCTGTCCATTTTCTTGAGGGTACTAAGAAGAAGAATTCTCCTGCTTATACCCTAAATTCAAGGCCAACTATTCCATCATCTGATTTTGAAAGTGCCTACCATGGTTAGTGACAAGATCTTTCGGAATACCGAACCGAGTAACGATCTAGTTGAATATGAAATGTGCGGCTGTCTCACTATCATATTTAATCATGGGCATAGCCTCAATCGATTTTGTGAAATAGTCAACAACCATGATAATATGATGATGCCCCCTAGCTAAAGCTAGGTTGCAATCCATGAAATCAAGTCCCCACTTAGTGAAGGGACCGGTAATGATAATAGGATGTAATGGGGCAGGATGTGAGCGCATATTGTGTGAAAACACCTAGCAAGGGTGGCACTTCTTGACTGCATTAACACAATATTTAAAGATCGATGGCTAGAAATAACCCACTCTCAAGATTTTTTGGGCTGCAAAAAGCCCAGATAATGACCACCACATGCCCCTCCATGGAAATCATTCAGCACAAGCTCAACCTCCTCATGAGTTAAAAAATGATGTAAAATGGAATCTACCCCACGGTGGTACAATGTGTTATCCACTACGAGGTAATTCTTGGATACGTGACATAACTATCATCGTTCATCCCATGAAAGGTGAGTAGGGACCTTCAATGTTTGTAAAGATATGATAATATCCCCATACCATGGATCCAAAGTTGAGATTAGGAAAATGTGCTCATCAAAAAATGTATCTTCACAAACTTCCTCCTCCTCGCTGGGGAAATAATATATAAGCTCCACAAATATCAATGATTTCTTCAATTTTGCTGTAACAAACTCGAGATCAAATTCTTGCAATATGACAATCCACTTATTATACTTTCCCCCTATCATCCTTTTAGTGAGGACAAACTGAAATGGATTGACATGGGCTACCACCAAGGTCTGGTGAAGGAGAATATAGTGTCTCAATCTTTGAACCGCATGAGCAGTAGCTAAGGCAAGTTTTTCCAACTGGGAATAATGGATCTCCGCATATATAAGGTTTTGGCTCAAATAATATATGACATGCTCCTGTAGCTCCTCATCCTCCTGAACAAAAACCATACCAATCGTCTCCATAGATGCGGCCACATAAAGTAAAAAGTCACGGATATAGTTGGGTGGACTAATCACTGGGGCCAATGCTAAGGCTCTCTTAAGCGCATCAAAGCACTCTTGGGCTCACTCATCTTAGCAAAAGGTAGTGTCCTTCTTCAAAAGATGCATGAAGCCTTTGGTCAAATTGGCAAAACCAACATCGAATCTCCGTAAGAAGTTTTCCATGCCTTGTAAACATTGAAGATGTCTAATGTTTCTCGAGGGAGACAATTGAAGTATTGCCTCGAACTTCAAAGGGTCGACTGTTAGCTGGAATAATTCACCTTCTGTGGACAGTAAGGTGTTCCACTAGTCTAAATGGCTCAGATCCAGAACAAATGAAGGACAGAGGTTGAAGACTCTCCCTAGATGCCATAGATACCCGGAATGTGATGCTTTGATAGTAACCCTATGTACCTGCAATAAGCTTAAACACGCAAACATGCAAACACATCAAAACTACCAGAATATAATCTATTGATCCATGTTAGTGACTAAGGAATCTAACAACATACATGCGAAATCAAACAACAACAATATATGTGGGACATAAATCAACTTGCATTAATATATAAATATGAAGACGTTTACAACCAAGCCTTAGTGTTGACATGCATCTCCATGAAACCAAACATTCTCATCCCCATAAGCTCCAACTCTAGCTCTCTATGCTCTCCAATGGTCTTGGGCCAAGTGATCAATCCAACAGAATAATAATACCTTAAGAGTTCTCTTCCTCAACCATGGATATGAGCTTGTATTTATAAGGATCAATGGATAGGGATGGTTGAGAGATTAGTGAATGAGATGGCCTCTAGGATCCTAGGATGAGGGACCTCAAGCTCAGCTAACCCAAAATGATAGGGACAAGGGAGGACACGAGGCTTATCATCTAGAATCCTCAAGAAACTTCTCCTTTTCCCTTTTTACCTGGGGTACTGTGTTTCTAGTAAAAAACGATTATGGACTAAGGGCCATAAGAGGTGGCACCGCTTGTGGACAATAAGGGATAGGCGGTGCGAGCAAGGTACTGCTCCTGGACAAAGGGGCAAGCGCAATGCTATGAATTTTCATGGAAGATTGAAAATTATCATGAGTTTCCACTCCAAGAGTTGGGATTCAGGGCAAGTAGGTATGTCAAAAGTATTATCACATGATGGTGATAGGATTTTGGTATAACAGGATGCCCCCCAAAGCATGAGTCTTAGAGGGATACAATAAATGAGAGCTTTAAGAGAACAAGTTGTCGCCATGATATGAAAATGTCGCCTTGATCATAGCATGTTGTCAAGTAGGAATCTGTAGTACATCAGTATGTTGACTCATAGACATAAGCAACCAAGCTCATGGCTGCAGACTGATACAAGGCAGATCCATGAGAGGAATAAACAAGCATGGTTACTAGAATATAGCATAGATCCATGTGATAGAGGACTCAAAATTGGGCATAGCTACCAGAGATACAATGTATATCTATGTCACACAGACACAAATTTGAGCATTTCCACAACCATACAAATGTGGAACCATGCTAGATATACAAAAATCCATCGCAGCCTAGGGAAAATCAATGAGCGCTTTAAAAAAACACCTAGGGTCTTCATCTCGTCTTCCATAAAGTACGATTCTATCCATGTGATTACAATGATCTGAATTCGAACATGGTAGAAACCACATGATTACCCACCAATGATGTGAACCGTTAACAAGTGTGAGGGATATCACCATTGATGTCAATGATTCCCAAGGCACCCTAGTACAATCTACTAAGTGTGAATAGATTTCCTAATGTCGAAAACCCAGTCGATTCTATCGATCAAAGGTTAATGATGTGAACCCATGTCAATAGTGAGAGAATCCTTCATTAAGGCATACAGATCTCAAGGTACTAAATATTGTTTCTAAGACCATTTCCCAGACGATGAGCTGATATCGACGGGAGTAATCTCGTCAAAGGAGGGCCATGATGAGTCCACATCAACAACACGAAACTTGAAACATAGTTTTGGAATGATGTGAATGTAGTAACCATAAGAACAACTCAAAATAATGACACAAAAGACTGTGTAGACTGCAGAGGTAAAACTTCTTCAAATCCCCTTTGAACATTGGGCGGCATGACAAAATGACTTGGCAACATGACTAGACGGGACATACACACAATGCGACAGTGGACAATGCATTCTTTTGAAAGACTCAAAGGAGTGACATGATTCATGAAAGTGGCTCATCACGGAGATCAGCTGAATACCCAGTTGATTGACATGATGTGCAGACAAGTTCCATGTTCAAAGGTAATGACAAACAACTGCCATTATTTGCAAAATGATTCCCCTCCCATTTCCCCCATCATGATTGATGAGTGCCTCTTTTTCAGTTTTACGAGTTCAAAGAGGGTAACAAACACTCAGTATAGCTTGTCGAAAGACAAGTCCAAACTCATATATTTTACGAACTTGAGAGAGGAGGGGTTCAGTCCCAAAACGTGTCTCTCAATGTTTAATTTAACGAGTCCACTGAAATAAAACTCGGTATCGTTCACGTTTATAGAGTTTAAATGAATATGGAAGAAGACTCCAAAGAGATCCTTTTTCGTATGATTTAGTCTGTAAGTCTAGAAAAGTGTAACATTATATCTTAGAGAACTCTTCTAGTCATGATTGGATGGAGTGTTCCGTTTTCGTAAATAGTCTTGTCCGAATCGAAAAAGAGATAACCTATCTTCGGACAAACGACTCTTCAAATACTTTAATGAGCATGAAGAAGACAAGATCGCTCGATGATCTTTTCATATTTAGGGAGGCTGAAAAGGGTTTAAAGAGGACTCCATGAGGTTTCTTTACACAATGTCACTTTTTACGAGCCTGGAAAGAATCAGAAACGGACTTGGTGATCTTTTCGTGTTTAAGGAGCCCGAAAAAGAGGTGAAAAGAAGACTCCATGATACTTCTTTACATAATATCAATATTTAAGAATCCTGGAAAGAAACATAAACAGACTCGGACCTTTGATACTAGATTTTAAAGAGCATGACAAAGTGTCGTAATAAACGCTCATCGACCTTTTCCGTTTTATGAAAGTGTGAAAAAGCCATAAACAAACTTCCAAAGATTCTTACAATAGTTCTCTTATCTTGCAATCGACTCGGAAACAAGTGTTAAATGCATTCATAACTAGCATTAAGGGATTATGACAAATAAAATTTGACTAAAATGTGATTTTATATCAAAAATATAGTATGTTGGACCCAAAAATGCCTATATAAGTCATGTAAATAGTAAAAAATGAAATCATTTCACTATTTACCGATAACAGAGGGCACTTGGAGCATTTTCTTATCTAGATCTTCAGTAGCTGATACCGGGAGATTCCACCATCCATTTTCAGTATCGTCATTTGTAGGTAATAGCTAAAACCCTTCTTTTTCATTTCATAGCATTTATTTTGAGTTTTTGTGGGGTTTTGGGCTCATATGGTGTGCCCTAAAACCTTAAAAGTGGGCATCGTGGCTATCCCTTATGGGATATAAGGTACCACCCGAGAACCATACCTATAACCTAGTGGATAGGAGGTGCTATCGCCTGTCTCCAATGGTGCACAGGGGGTGTCGGCTATGGAGAATTTAAACCAATAGTATGAGCAATATAACTTCATTCCTTTGATTTTTAATGATTAGGGATGATTCTAATGCATACTATTATTGTTTTTGGCAGGTATAGGTTGCTAAAAACATGGTGATATGGAAAGGAAGAACACATGACAATGAGGATGCTTTTGCTGAGAGAAATGTGGGTTGTATTGCCACATTATGGGACTATGGGCTCCTGAAGTTCTTTCGGACCCCAAGCATGGTGTGACATGAGCGGTTACTGGAACAGATATTATAGATGTGGAATCCAGAGCAGCACTACTTTGAGGTGAGGGGCCATATTCTTACAGTGGAAGTAGAGGATATCTACTTCTTGACTAGTCTCTCAAGATGGGGTGCCCCCATCTCACTGACAAGTTCCTATGGAGGGGATATTACCATTCGAGAGATTATAGATCGTCACTGTGCACTAGGGATGGGTACATTGGGGAAGAAGATCCCCATCAAGGTAGTGATGGATAGGCCCCCACATACCGTCCTATTTACCATGCAGAGGGTGACTGGGATTTAGGGTGTGCACCAGGATTCTAGGGCACATATGTTGTATGCCATAGAGGCCATGGCACCCACGGTGTTCAACTGGGAAGAAGCCATGCTTCCAATCTTCAAAGATCAGCTGACTAAGTGTCGGGAGGGAGAGCTAAATCAGTTTGGCTTTGGTTCCATTTTAGCCTGCTTCTTCTTCAAGTGTGTTCCACAGATGAGACCTCAGGTGGTCTTTCAGAGTCTGAGAGCACGGGACCCCCATTTGCTGAGGTGGGTCCAGGTCGTGGATCGCATAGTAGCGGATAAGGGAAGGGTGAATTTTGGTGACATGTTCTTCAAATGGATTCGAGATTAGATCCTCATGGTTGAGGATTATGCTTACGTGGGTACGGAATTCACCAGAGGTCCTGACCTACCACTCCCACCTGGCGGACAGTGGGGTGACATCGGTAAGAAGCAAGAAACCCTAAAACTGATGAAATGTTTTTATGTTTTTTAATGTTTTATATTTTTTATGTTAAGTGACAAGACCTATATATTCTCATGCAGATGTGTGAGCAACGCAAGCTGGAGGATCATATTCGTTGGATAGGCGAGCTGGAGCCCGCTTCGTACCACATGGTGATGATATCACCGGGGATATAGAGGAAAACCTAGAGAGGTTGACCTTGGATATCCCAGATGTTGACATTAGTGACCTCCTGATGAGATGTCAAAGATCCACAGTGGGAGTATTGGGTCAATTTAGTAGGCTGCTGCATAGAGTAGCTCGAGTAGTGATGTGCTATCACAAGCACCACTAGTGTATGAGATATGTACTGAAACCTGACAGCTTCAGGATTTTGTATGATGATTTTTCCTGAAATCCTATGTGCTTTAGATAACGTCGTGGGACCTATTTTTTGTAAACTTTTCCATATATATATATATATATACATACTTTTACACAGTGTTTATATGTTTCAAATTTCTATGAGTTTTATGTGTCTATGAATGTTTATTTACAATGTAGCATGTTTGACTTCGATGTCATAATTGGGTAATATGCCAATATAGGATGTAATTAGCTAATGAGTCAGCAACTACATTATGTTCCCAAGGGATATGCCTATAAGTGATGGTTTCAAATGATATTTCTAGCAAACATACTCTCTGAAAGAGGCAGAGGAGCATAGGGTTCCTAATGGTGTAAACATGGTTTAAATGGAAAACCACGAGTTGTGAGTCCATCAAGACTACTAGATCACGAACATCCAAGGAGGTAGATCACGAACATCCAAGGAGGTAGCTTAAGTCAGAAGACCGATGACTGCTTCATACTCAGTGATGTTATTAGTAGTAGGACCTATACAAACCGCTCCTAAACTGACCAAATATTTAGCTAGGGAATAGAGGACCCAAGCAGCCAAGGAGAGATTCAAGGTGTGGCGGCAAGCACCATCAGTGAAGCCATAGAAAGCCATCTGCATGACCAAAAGATGGTATAAACATATGCAGACACTAAACTCAAAACCATATTGAAAATACTAAGAGCACACTGAAAGCCAATCAATATACATATATACAAGATACTATCCAAGAAAGACCTAGGCATAGTACCTTTTCAGGTACAACCGATTGCAAGGTTTCCCTGAAGGGATTCCATCATAATCAACAAGCTCATAAGCTCATTTCTCTAACACCTTAGAAATATCAAAAGGTCCATACCACATGTATTCAAACTTACCCTTCCCTAGTTTGTCATATCTCTGATCATAAGTCAAAACTATATCACCCTGGTTAAAGACACGGGGTTGGACGGATTTATCATACTGTGCCTTGACGTGTTTCTTATGTGCATCATTAGCTAAGGCAGCATCTCTCTGAGTCTCATCAAGGTTACTAAAGTACAAAAATATTTCTTCCTCTGCGGAAGTGTCTGGGATAAGTTCGATGGAAAGTTGTAAGGATGGAATCTAACATTGGATCGGTAAGACAGCTTCGAGTCCATGGGCAAGCTGGAATGGCATGAAACCAGTAGCTGTTTTCATAGAAGTCTAATAAGCCCACAGAGTGGAGAAAAGAACATGGTGCCAGTTGGATTTATGATCTCCAACCATCTGATGAAGCATAGTTTTCAAAACTTTGTTAATGTCCTATACTTGACCATTAGCTTGTAGATAATACGGCGTATAGTTTTCATGGTGAAAACCTAGCTTGGCACTCAGTTCCTCCATCATCTAATTACAGAAATGGGATCTGTGATCAGTAACGATGGACTAGAGAACTCCAAATCTAGCTATGATATGATTGAACAAGAAGAGAGTGGTAGTCTTACCGTCTTTTGCATATGTAGGCATGGCCTCAGCCCATTTTGTGAAATAATCAATGGCTACAAAGATGTAACCATGCCCCCTGGATAAGGTAGGCTTATAATGCATCAAGTCAATCCCCCATTTGGAAAATGGGCCAACAACAATGACAGGGTGTAGCAAACCAGGATGGGTGCACTTTTTAGGATAAAAGTGTTGACAAGGTGGGAATTTCTTAACAGCTTCATGACAATCTTTGAAGACAGAATGCCAAAAATAGCCAACGCAAAGGATTTTATGGGCCATAGCCGTCCCATATAAATGACCACCACATGCTCGAAAGTGGCAATCATTCAACACATGTTCAGCCTCCTCATGAGTGAGGCATCCCCGAAGAATAGAGTCAATCCCACGTCTATACAAGGTATCATTCTGGATGAGATAGTATTTCATGTGGTGACGGATACGAGGGCAATCATCATGAGATAAATGTGACTGAAATCATTGTGTTTGGAGATAAATAAGAAAATCTCCATACCAAGGATCAGTAGTGCTATTCAGGAATAGGAATTCATCCAGAAATGAATCACGGGGCTCAAATTTCGTTGAAGCACAGGGAAGATCACACATAAGCTTAACAAATACCAAGGATTTCTTTGGTGTGGCCTTGGAAAATTTCAAATCAAACTCCTAAAGTATAACTATCCAACGAGAGTACTTGCCCTCGAGTACCTGACGATTCAGGATGTAATACATCGGGTTCTGGTCTACCAACACGGTGGTAGTGCAGAGTAGAATGTAGTGATTAAAATTTTGTATAGAAATGACATTTGCCAATGCTAACTTTTCCACACATGAATAATGAGTTTCAGAATCCATGAGATTCTTACTCGCATAATAAATCATGTTCTTGTGACCGTGGAGATTTTCCTGCACCCAAACCATGGCGATGGTAGTAGTGGAGGCAGTAATATACAAGAGAAAGTCCTTTGAATAATATGGGGGGTGTATCATAGGTGAATGGGTCAAAGCATGCGTAATATTATCAAAGGCATGTTGGGCCTAGTCATCCTAGAAGAATGGAGTATTCTTCTTGAGGAGACACATATAACCATGCGTTTTCTCTGCAAAATCGCACACTAAATGACGAAGAAAGTTTTCCTTCACTTGCAAACTTTGGAGTTAAAGGATATTAGTTGGGGTTGGTAGATTCCATCAGGGGTATAGGATAAATAAACCCAGCTTTGAGGAGTTTCTGAATTTCATCTTTAATAGTTGCGACCTTTCGAGGATGGACTTGCCTTAGTTTTTCCTGACGGGTTTAGACGTGGGATAGGTTTTAATCTCATGGACCACGATGGATGGGTCAATACGCAGCATCTCTTCATAGGACCAGGCAAAAATATCACAAAATTCCTTAAAAAGTGCCTTATATGCTTCAGATTCATCTGTCGAGTAGTTATGCCCAACATGAACATGCTCAATAGTATCAGACTTGACTGATATGTCAATTGGGTTCATCTGAGTAATGTTGCAAAGGTTTCCTTCCAAATTTGTATCTTGCAACAATATAGGACTTTGGGGTACGTTGACAACATCAGTAGGAAACAAGGATGCAAAATCATGTCTAACTGAACTGGTGTTAGGGAGGAACATGGATCTATGATAGCAATCCTCCCAAATGGGCTCATCCATATTCATGATCTCCATAATGGACTCATCAGAAGGAAACATCTCAGAGAGATAATCTAGAACAGGAAGAGAAGGTTTTAACTAGTACGGTAAATGGTAAGGATCCGAAGCCACTAGATGAGGGTCATTAGTGTGATCATCAAAAAAGGTTTGAATGGTGTCATACATAGCTTCGTTGGACTCAACAAGGTGGAATGAACAACATGTTTACCCTTAGGATCATAATCAAATGAGGGGATCATATGGATTGCCGCGGTATCCATGCTAGGAGGAGTGTATGGAAAAATCCCCATAAGGGATGAATCCTTCAACATGCCTACCCCAATCGATTGGTAAGGAGGAGGGGACTGGCCTGACATGGGGATGTTATTAGTCATGGAGGTAGTAACATCTGGTGTACAGAAATCAAGTTGGTCAATAGTAACAATTCTCCCTAGATGCAAAAATTGGACTATTCAGAATACTATTGAGGCAACAACAGTCATGGCATAGAACCAATTTCTTCCTAGAAGGAGGTTGTAATCTAAAGGGGCATCTATCACTTCTACTTGAATGGAAATGGTTTTCCCCCCCAGCTCAACTGCTAGGGCTGATATGAGCCCATGGGGTTGGAAACCCCATCTGTCAAAGGCCTTGAGGGTCATAGGTGATGTTACAATCTCGGGAGAGCTGAGAGCCTTCTAACAAGTCAAAGACAAAACTGAGGTTGAAGGTCCATCGTCTAGTACCATTCGAAAAAATTTCTTTCCCACTACTTTCGCAATGATCTGAAAAGCAAGTTTATGCGATAATCTAGGATTATAGTTATCAACATTGAAATGAATCAAGTTAGTATTATCAAGGTCTAAAGCTCCTAGTGTTTTCAACAAGTTTTTGCGCTGTGTAGGGCAACTTTGGAGTACCTCTAGGGTAGACATCGCGCAAGGTGCCTGAGCGAGATCTTCAACCACATTATAAAATTGAGCAACTCGAGCATTGAGATTAAAAACAACCTTTTGAAGAGTACTTTTAGGTGGGCACAAAATCATGTCAAGAGTAGGATTCTCGATAGATAAGGGGATAGTAGACAAGGATTCCAGAGAACTAGTAGAGGGAGCTTTCCCTGAAGAAGAATGATCTTCTTTATTATCTGCAGGTTTGTCATAATTTTGACTTCAAGTTTGTAGATTGATGGTATTTGAGGACATCATACGAATTTCCTCTGACAAACTAGAGTTACCTTGATTAGACATGTGGTCTATCAGTTGTTGTTGGGAGGGAAAAGGATCTTTAAGTACTGCAAGTGTGGGATTGGACTTCAAAAAATAGGAGATTTTATCCCAATGAGGACACTCCTTTGAAAAATGGTCACCACCGCATAGAAGACAACGATATTTTTCCTTCCTTTTCCCTTTATCGTTATCACTGTTGGTTGGTCTTGGAGTCTCCTGTTGGTTTCCATGTTTTTTATTTCTATTTTTTACCTTTCTTTTTATTATTACCCGAGGTTTGAGTACTTTGAATAGAGTTGACCTTGGCAGAAACCTTAGGATTCAAAGAAGTAGGGATGGCAGTTTGGGGTTCCTTGGTAGGTTTCGCTACTGACGGGGAATGGATTGAACCAACAATCCCATCAACAGGTGCTTCTGTTGGTGGCTTGCCGGGATCAATGCTGGGGCAAGGAGCTTGAGGAATCAGGTCATAACGAGTTCCAGACTGGGAATAGACCAAGTCTAGGTACTGAGCCTAACTGATATCTTGCTCTTCAGTAACAGCACCACCCATAGCCACATCTTAGGAAATAGGAGGCAACAAGGATTTGTTAAACCAATCATCTAGTAACTGATCCAGAATAGGGGCCTTAATAAGCCTTCTCTACCTTCTTCAGTCATGAATATGATAGGAAATGTGGGTGGATGTGTTCTGTCACAGAGAGGTTAAAATATTAGTGCTCATTTCATAACGAATAGTGAGCTGAAAGTGTGTAAGAAACACAATTTCTAATGAGCCAAAATCCACAAATGGATGTTGTGGGAGTTTAATGTACCACTTCGCAGTCGTACCAGTCAAATTTCGCTGAAAGAGTCGTAACCAAACGGAGTCATCCATGAGGGAGTTTGAAGAACACCACAAATGGAATGTCATAACATGGTTCTTTGGATCGTCTCCCTGCTTCCCATCGAATTTTAGGATATCCGATGGTAACTTTACCAGAATGGGAGGCCACGAAGTATTGTGTCAAATGGGGTCATTAATCAACCCGGACAAGTTAGGAAACTCCAAAGTTGTTAGGAAAGGTAACTATAGGTTGGGTTGCACATACTGGTAATATTGATATGGCATATAATTACCAGTAGGACCATAGGTTGACTAAAAAACAGGTTGCTGTGACGAAGAACTAACGGAAAATACGCTCACAAGGGGTTGATTTCCGAGATCAGGACTGCTAGGGCCTCTAGGAGGAGGACCACCAGGGCCACCAGGACCACCAGGAGGTGGACCACTAGACCTTCCAGAGCCCCTAGGAGGTAAACCTCCAAAGCCTCTGAAACCACTAGGCGGAGGGCCATGAGACCCTCTAGAGCCATAAGGAAGAAATCCACCAGGCCCCCCAGGACCACTAGGACAAGTAGGACCAAAATGAGGAAAATTTCCAGATCCTCTGAGACCATTAGGCCCCGCAGGGGGAGGACCTCCATAAGGAAGTCCTTTGGAACCTCCTGTAGTATGTATAGGTATCCCTCCCATAGCTGGCATGTAAGACCAGTTGGGTTGCCCCCATGGCATAAAAGTGTTACTAGGGTATGGAATTCCAGCATGAGGCATTCTTGCAGGATTGGGTGGATGATTACCTATAGGTATTTGATAACCATAACCTCCAGAAGATTGAACGGTTACAGGTTGTGCCCCCAAGGGCTTACCTGAACTAGATGGGGGATTTACCATACTAGTGTTGGTGGGAGGGACATAAACTATCGATGGTTCTATGTTAGAGGTATTCCCTTGACTAGGTACAATTCCGGTGTCAGATAATGTAGTTCATGCCAGGGGTTGCCCCCGGCACTAGAAGGTACTGACGAATTGGGAATTGAAGGTTGGGTCCCAGGTGCAGAATATCTGGGAGGATTAGGAACAGGCATAACATGACAGTTGATAGGGGTGGTAATTTGACCTAGTTTTTGTGGTGTTACTACATGATCTATAATCGGTTCAATGGGTCTCATAGAATCAGCAAGTGAACAATATCCCACAGGAACAGATGTGGAACGTGATGGTGTTGGGCACAATATTTCATCTATTTGCTTATAAATCTCTTAGTCATGGAGAATGGTAGAACGGTGTTTCCTATCTTCTTTTTCATATTCAGAAGAGTTTAAATGGGTGCCAAATGAGGCAATGGCCTGTCCTATAGAGGTATCCCAAAATGGAGCATTGGGATCAAAATCCGGACAGGTTATATCATCAACATGACCTTCCATGGGAGAGTTGAATGAGGTATTTCCTTGAGAAGGTTGTTGGACCATGGGAGGTGAGTGTGAATAATATGGTACTCCACTTTCTGCAACCACATTATCTCCCACCTGAGAGGTGGTAGCAACTCCTTAGTCGATAGCTTCCATTGGATTTTCTCCTGAACCAGGGGTAAAATCGGGTGGCAAGCCCCATACTCTTCTCGACTGTCTTAACTCAGCTAGTTTGTACAGTTCCTATCTAACCTAGGGTCTGAAAATGTAGAAAACACACCAAAATATTTCCCTACACAAGCTATATGTCAAAACAAGCACACTTAGACTGATAGGAGGGGTTCAAAAGTCTAGTCTCTCACCAGGATTGTCAAGAAGGTGCCACTCATGATATACCTCAAGGGGACATGTGTAGTAATCTCCACAAATGTTGTTTTTGGTGTATGGCTCCAAGAATGAAGGACATAGGGCTTTTCTCAGATAGATAGGGTATCCTAGTGGGGTCTCCCGATATACTCAAGGTACGTCGGAGCTCGAATCAGTAGTAGTGCTATCTAATGCATAACGGTACACAAGGGGCCTTCCGATATACAATCGAGTATGTCAATTACCTTTCTATATACCTCAAGGGTACATGAAAGGCCGTTCAATATACTGACGGTACATGGGAGAACCACGTGAGTCCCGCGATGTAATGTAGACAAATAATGACAGCTCCTACGGTTAACGATTCCTAAACATGTCTCTAACCTATCACTCCAGTTACTATGTACATTTTAACCTATAACTACCATTAATTTTAAAGTGGACGGTTAGGTGAATCCATGATGTTTTGATAGAAAGGTAAAACCATGCAATATGCTTATGCAAAATATTTCACTTTACCATTGAGTATGCCTACTTACGGGAGGGAAAGAGAGCATTTTTCTTTTGTTTCAAAACAAAAAATATTTCCAAACAATAGCCATGAACATAAAATTAAAGACAAGCAATACTTTTCCAAACTAATTTCTCTTTTTTGAAAGCAATGAGAAGGGGAAGAATCTGTTTTCCTAAAAGAAAAACAAGAAGCACACTATATGCAAATGCACTCTATTTTTTCAATTTTCTCAAAACATAAGCAAATCTAACTTAAAAATACCATATTTTTTATTTTGATCGAGATAGTTCTAAATGCATAAGAGACGAAAGAACATAAATATCCTGAAAGCTTGAGAAGCCAATTAGAGAACCAATGTCCAACACTCAATGATGATACCATAGTCTCAGTAAAAAAAATTCCTTTTTAAAGGAAGAAAAAGAATTTTACTATACAAACAAGAAATGAAACCTATAAGCTAATCTAGTGTTATTCTTTTAGTCTATATAATAGAAATGAAAAGAGATCTTACTAACACCCTAGGCTTTTAAAAAAATAAGAAATCCCTTCTCAAACACAACCAACAAGCATAGAAGCGGATGAAAAATAAAAAAGCCTAACCTAGCTCTTGAATTTCCAAATCAACCCAATCTTAAGCCATAATATTTCAAGCCACAAGCATAAGATTCTATCACACAAGTCTGATAGTGCAGAAATGAAAACAACACAACTCAAATTTTTACAAAAAAAAATGAGAAAAAGGGTCTTGGAATGATGCCTACTTGGTACCGCACTTCTTTGGTGTTGACAGGGTGGTTCTATCCCAGCATGGCTTCTCACCAACTGGATACAGGCGGTGCCACCATGTACTACCCACTCTGTTCAGGCGATGGCACCGCTCCTCATACACTGTGTAGGCATGGTTCCCTGTAGAATACCAAAACACAAAGAGAATGATAAATCAAGTCACAAAAAGACTAGATCAAGGTGAAAACTGCTAGATTGAGTATGGAAACAGAGCATAAAAGGTTGAAATTAATCAGATCTGAACAGATCTGGAAGTTTCAAACCCAAATAGATTAAGTCAGAAAGTAGATCTGATGGAAGAAAGTTGGAGAAGGATCTTGGATTCGGACAAGAATTGTAGAACTGAGGAAGATCAGAACAACTGATGGATGTATCTAATCCCCAGCAAAGTCACTAGATTTGTTAGCTGGAATATTTCACCTTCTGCGAACAGTAAGGTGTTCCACTAGTCTGAATGGTTCAGATCCAGAGAAAATGAAGGACATAGGTTGAAGACTCTTCTTGGACACCGTAGATACCTAGAATGTGATGCTTTGATAGTAACCCTATGTGCCTGCAATAAGCTTAAACACACAAACACATCGAAACTGCTAGAATATAATATACTGATCCATGTTAGTGACTAAGGGATCTAATAACATACATGCAAAATCAAACAACAACAATATATGTGGGACAAAAATCAACTTGAATAAATATAGAAATATGATTAAGTTTACAACCAATCCTTAGTGTTGACATGCATCTCCATAAAACCAAACATTCTCATCCCCATAAGCTCCGACTCTAGCTCTATATGCTCTCCAATGGTCTTGGGCCAAGTGATCAATCCAACATCATAACAATACCTTAAGAGTTCTCTTCCTCAACCATGGATATGAGCTTGTATTTATAAGGCTCAATGGATAGGGATGGTTGATAGCTTAGTGGATGAGGTGGCCTCTAGGATCCTAGGATGAGGGATCTCGAGCTCAACTGACCCATAATGATAGGGATAAGGGAGGACATGAGGCTTATCATCTAGAAGCCTCAAGAAACTTCTCTTTTTCCCTTTTTACCCAGATTTGTTAGCTGAAATATTTCACCTTCTGCGGATAGTAAGGTGTTCCACTGGTCGGAATGGTTTAGATCCAGAACATATGGAGGACAGAGGTTGAAGAATCTCCCTGGATGTCGTAGATACCTGGAATGTGATGATTCAATAGTAACCCTTTGTACCTTCAATAAGCTTAAACATGGAAACACATCGAAACTACCAGAATATAATCTACTAATCCATTTTAGTGAGTAAGGAATCTAACAACATACATGCGAAATCAAACAATAACAACATATGAGGTACATAAATCAACTTGCATTAATATAGAAATATGAAGAAGTTTACAAGCAAGCCTTAGTGTTGACATGCATCTCCATGAAACCAAACATTCTCATACCCATAATAATGAATCTATCTCTATATGCTCTCCAATGGTCTTGGGCCAAGTGATCAATCCAGCAGCATAACAATACCTTAAGAGTTCTCCCCCTTAACCATGGATATGAGCTTGTATTTATAAGGCTCAATGGATAGGGATGGTTGAGAGATTAGTGGATGAGGTGGCCTCTAGGATCCTAGGATGATGGATCTCGATCTAAACTAACCCACAATGATAGGGATAAGGGAGGACACGAGGCTTATCATCTAGAAGCCTCAAGAAAATTCTCTTTTTCCCTTTTTTCCCAGGGTACCACATTTCTCCTTCAATGACAGAGCAGTTCTGGTAAAAAAGGCTTATGTACTAAGGGCCATAAGCAGTGGCATTGCTTGTGGACAACAAGGGATAGGCGGTGCAAGCAAGGTACCGCTCCTGGACAAAGTGGCAAGTGCAGTGCTAGGAATTTTCGTGGAAGATTGACAATTAGTATGAGTTTCCACTCCAAGAGTTGGGATTTAGGGCAAGTAGGTATGTCAAAAGTCTTATCACATGATAGTGATAGCATTTTGGTATAACATCGACTCTTATACCCTCTTTGGAGACAATGAACCGTAATAAGTGACCAGACTTAACACAAAAGATGCATTTATGAGGATTTAACCTGACCAAGTAATGGAGACACCTTTCGAACACTAATCTCAAATGGTAGGAAAGACACATCCTCTGATGAGAATGAGTAGCAAGGTCATACAAAAAGACTTCAATAATCGATTGGAAGATCAAGGTCATAGCCCTCTAAAAATTGGCTTTGGTATTTTTAAGGCTGAAAGGCATCTTTCGATATGCAAAGGTACCCCAAGGAAAAATAAAGGCAGTATTATGTTGGTCCTCAGGTTTGATTTGTATCTGATTGTATCCAAAAAATCCATACATAAAGGAAAATACCTTGCTTCCTGCACACTCATCCAAAATTTGATCAATAAATGGTGTGGGAAAATTATCCTTAGGACATGCACGGTTCAAGTCACGGAAATTAGTGCATATGCGGATCGTTCCTTGTTTCTTATCAACCAGAATGAGATTTGAAACCCACTCCTTCAAGGGAATGAGATAGATAAAGTCGACATTCAATAGTTTTTCTATCTCAGCCTTAATTGCGGGTTCTTTCTACGATTCACCACGTGCAAGCATTGTCGAAGAGGTTTAGCATTGGGATAAGTTTTAATATCATGATTAACAATGCGAATACATCACAAAATTCTTTGAAGAGCTCGATATAATCTTGAATCTCAGCATGGGAACATTCTGTGCCAATATAGACATTCTCAATCTTGCCAGGATTAGGAGAGATATTGATAGGAATGGTAGGAGATATATTCTCCATATTTCCATCATCCATTGGACTAGGAGAGCTTAATGGAACCACAGGGCTACCAATTCTCTCCCTAAGAATCTCTCTAAAGTATTCACACTCCAAGCAGTCAAGATCGGGAAGGAAGTAAGATCTATGATGCAATTTTTCCCATGGTGGCTCAACACCAGACATAGCCTCAATAACAACTTCATCTAATGGAAAAACACTATCAAGGCAGTCATGTCCATGAGAAGAATCAACTACCCATGTAGGTAGCACATATGGGTCCTCCTCCTCCATCTGCGAAGAGGAAGAACTAGGCTCTGCAACACATTCAAGATTAGCTTGATAGGCTCACATGAAGGACTCGGTATAGGAAGAATCCAAGGATATTCCATATGAGTTGTGTGAAAAGACACCAAACACAATGACAATGAAGCGTCACTAGAACTAGACCCAATCATAAGGATAGGTGCAGGACAACTAAATCCTCCCATAAGGGATGAGTACATGCCAACACCCACACTCCCAGTTGACAGCTGAGAGTGCGCGACAATTGGGATAGAAGCTCCCGAAGATGCGGTAACACACAGATTCTTGAATGACATTTGATCAATCATAACTATCTTCCCATTGAATGGAAAGCATACAACTCGAAATAGAGAAAAAGCTATGGCTTGCATACTGTACATCCAATTCCTACCCAATAACAAATTGTAGTCAAGGAGCACATCAACCACCTGGACCTCGATTGTGATGGTCTTCCCTCCCAAATGGACCTTAAGAGAAGGAAGAATTCCATACGGCTAAAACGATCTATCATCAAAAGAAGTCAACATGGTAGCAAATTTAGACAACTCAGGAGAACCCAAACCCTTCCAACATGCCAAAGACATCATGGAAGTAGTAGCACCTTTGTCAATCACAGTGCATTTGATGGTCTTCTTAAGACATTCTACATGAATCAAGAGAGACACATAGTAAGGCAAGTGAGGTTGTAGTCCCGCGGTTTCAAATTTGATGATAGAGGAAGAGTGATGATTATTAACACCAAGAGTAGAAAGCAAAGCCTTCCTTTGCGAAGGAAAAATCTGAAGTACTTCGAGTGCAGACATTGCACAAGGAGTGTGGCCCAAATCCTGAACAATAGAATAGTTCTGGGCGGCTTGAGAATTAGGATTGTGCCCTAAATGCTTAAGGACTCCTTAGGAATGCGAGGTGCAAATTCAGGTTTATCCAAAGTTTTTTCAATACGCAGAGGAATCCCAGGTGGATCAAGTTCCTTTCCAAGGTTTGGTTGTGATGAACCATAGTCCTTCGCATGAGTCACAACCTTAGTAGCACACACCATGTTGATGCAACCATGACCACTACAGGCTTCTGGCGAATCTTGATCCCCACCAGACTATTCATGGATCCTCGAGTTCATATTTTGATTATGAGGTAAATGGTTAGCCAGCACAGCTGGGCTCTATGCTATGAACCTTGAGGATTCTTCTATCCGAGGGCACAAGTGAGTGAGGTGGTACTCCTTACACAACTTGCAAGGAAACTTAACGTTACGTTTAGGTTACTTGTCCCCCCCTTCATTTTGGGCATTCTTATCATTAGAATTGGAATTTTCATTCCTATTCCCACCCTTACGATTGTTTTTACCCTTCTTCTTATTCCTTTCAGGTTGCTGGTTACCCTTCTGGTCTGACGAATGCACCGAAAGCAAACTTGTTGTTTGGGTGGGTTGAGACAAGGCCATGGCTTGTCTCGAGGTATATTGTTTGATAGACTATTGACTCACTTGTTTCACAACCGAATCTACAGGTTTGGCACTTGTACAACCAATGATGCCATCGACATGTTGTCTAGGTTTGATCTTAGGGTCAAAAGTAGAACGTGGTGCGTTAGGAATGATCTCATATAACAAATCGGATTGAGCATAAATCAAATCCAATTCGTGTGCCCTAAAAATGGCTTGTTCCTCGTTCTGAACTCCAGATGTAGAAACATCCTTCACTATATAAGGTAATAATGACTTAAGGAACCATTCAAGGAGAAACTCCAGTAGTATGAAGGATTTAATCAATCTCTTCCACCTACGCCACTCTTGGATATGGTCTGAGATATGCATGGCTTTATCCTATCAAAATGTCGGCAAGAGTTCCATACCAATGTTGTAATGCACTGTTAGCTGGAAGTGGTTGATAAAAGTCATAGCTAGGTCATCGGACAAAGTGAATGCCCCCCTAGGTAACTCTATGTACCATTTCACTATAGGCCCTATAAGGGTGCGTTGAAATAGCCTTAAATGGATCGAATCTTCATGTAAGGAATTAAAAGAGCACCAAAGGTGAAATGTAGTAACATGTTCTCTAGGATCTTATCCTGGTTTGCTCTCGAATTTGGGGATGTCCGAGGGAAGCTTCATAGGGACAGCCAACCAAGCTGGGTCATAAGATACTGGATCGTTCATTAGTATTAACAAGTCAGGAAAATTTAACGTTGCGAGGAAAGGGATCCTAGGTTGAACAAGTCTATGAGATGCTCCATAATAATTTTGGTTCACATAGGACTGATTACCGTAACCACCATGGCCATGGCCATAGTATCCTCCTCTCATTTGACCCATGTAGGGTGGCATGGAAGCACCATAATGTGGTGTACCTTGAATATTTGGGGCTACAAAGCCATAATTCGGGGAGTAAGTGGGTTGTTGATACCCGTACCCATAA
Source organism: Pseudotsuga menziesii (assembly GCA_001517045.1). NCBI lineage: Eukaryota > Viridiplantae > Streptophyta > Pinopsida > Pinales > Pinaceae > Pseudotsuga > Pseudotsuga menziesii. Next base: position 105,362 of record LPNX011104318.1, read on the forward strand.
GGTGAATAAGTCTATGCATACTGCGGCTTATAATATGGTCCATAAGAAGTCCCATGAGATGTCCCATGAGAAAATCCATAGGTAGGAATAAATGTTTCGAAAGTAGGAATATGACCTCCAAAAGTAGGAATACGACCCCCTAAGACAACAAGAGGTACTTGACTCTGAGACACAACTACGCTAGTAGCAGCAGTACGCACATGACTCGTAGCGACATTCTGGCCCGAAGGACCACATGAATGATGGGGAGGAATAACATTCGAAGAAATAGGAATAGAGGATGAAGGGACATGTGAAACTATGTAAGTGGTATTCCCTACCATCACTCGTCTTGGGTCTGGTATCCGAATAGGACTACTGACACCAGGTCTAGGATGAGATGTAGCCTCCAACATTGGGATGGAGGGTGCAATGTGACTCCTTCTCCCAAATATCTCCGCATGGAAGGGAATGGGAATTCCCCCAGGAATAATTCTAGGATCAAATTCCGAATCAACATGGAATGCTGGATCATTTGAAGGGGTGCCCGACATGCCATAACTAACATAACTAGTGCTCGCAGGTTCATGATGAGTCTCGTCGCTTGGCATCCAATACTGGTGACCTGTGTATGAGGAATCATACCTAGAGTGAGTAGGTATATCATGTGAAGGATCAAACCTAGATTGTGTAGTTATATAAGGTGAAGGGTCATATATAGGCACATGGTCCTCTTCCCCAACATCTTGATATGTAGAAGACAACTTAGGAATTTAATCTTCATGATCTCCCATTGTGTGTGAATCAATGTGAGAAGTAGTCCACCTGGACTGTCTATTTCTCTCTCCCAAAGGAGGAGGAGATGTAGAAGGTGGAAGTCCTACTAAACGATAAGAATGGCCGAGTGTCACACCTGAATCCACAATGAATCAAAAAATGAAAAATACTCTCTAATTACGCAAACCCTAAGCAAGCTAGCATGCACATAGCATACACCAATATAATCTAAAGCTAATCACAAGAAAACAAGGGTAGGATATGTGAGCTCTTGAATGAAGTAGGTATGTATTGCCTAGGAGAGGCTTGAGACTCCCATACACAACAAGAGGAGGCTCGTAATCGATTATTGTGGCCCTCAACTTCAATGCATATAGCGTCTATGTTGTCTGACCCTAACTTGGCTCGAACACCTGCAGAATAACCCCTGCAAAGTACCCCCTCAATAACCTAGGTAAGGTAACAAAGGTCACCTCAATATAATCAATGCTCAAGCAGATAGTCGCAGGCGGGATCGACCGTATGGGCAGGGTAGCAAAGGCTGAAACTCTCGAAAGAGCCCATAGATACGAATACAATCCTGGTAATATCTCTAGTGCTACTCAGTTATGACTAGGGGTCATCCCAATTAATAACCGCTCACACTGCCTCATGCTTAACTCCCTTGTAAGGGGATGATCCTGAGAAACACTAATTATAGAAAGGAATTTTACACTCTCACCTAGACAGACACATACATGTTGTTATTTAGTGGTCTTGGAGAATTCACTCACAATGAACTATTCCAAGACCCTAAAACCTAATCTTGTTGGTGTACTCTATCAAAGAAAATATTGTAATCCATTTTAATTAAGCATTGATTTTATTTGGATTTATTACTAAAAAGGTATATGACTGTGCAACCAATGGTGTTATGACACAACATTAAGTAAAATGCACACCTAACAATCAATGCAAATGCATTGTGTCGAATGAAAAATAGGGCATGTTACTACGTGAAGTGCAAAATTTTCTTCAAATGACAAATGAAATCATTCCTATATGAAATCCTGACTAATACTTCTCTAATAAAATCTAGTGCAAGTACCATGCAAAGTGTAAAGTGTAATGCATAATGATGAAAAGAATCAAATATTTTGGATTTTTTGAATTAAAATGAGATAGCAAAGAAAAAGAATGATTCTATTGCCCTCAGACTCTACAAGCACAATCAAATAGCACTCACGCAAAGTACTAAGGTGAAATAACTCTAATGCACTAATCCCAAAACAAAAAAATAAAAAATGCAATGACAAGAACATCCTTCAAAAAAAAAAAATTACCCTAAAAAAGGTGTCTCTGGTCAGAAATAGAGGTGTATACAGACTCTAGCAGTATCAAATGAGACTCACCAATCATCAAAATTCACCTAGAAACAATAAATATTCCTCTAAAAGGAAAAACTCAGGGCATACGCGAGTGTATGTAGAAAACCCGTGTATGTAAGCAGATATAGCAGTCAAAACCGTGTGTACACGTGACTCTGAGTTAAAAACTCATGTACAGGAAGAGAAATGTATACAAATGAAGGCAAGAATATAAGCTGAGATGAAATTCACACCAATCATACACTACTAGGAAAACATGCCCCTACACCCGACTCAGAAACAGAGAAATCAAAGCAATTCAAGAACATTGAAAGCCGATAAAACCCCCCAAAGGACAATTACTAGGAAGTCCCCAGTAGAGTTGCCAATTCTGTGATAGCGATAAATTCCTATGGCTTGGGGTACCACAACAGATAGCTTGACTCCAAAAATCAATCCTTTCCTATATGCAAGAGAAACGAAGTATCTAACACTAAAGGATATTGATTCGTACCTTATTCTCGATGATTGATGTAGATCCCTGTTGAGCTTTCCAACTCCAGCTTGAATTGATAAATTGCTTCCTCAACATTCAATAAACAAGACAAGCATGCTATATATAATCGTGTTAGACCTACTCTAGCATATATAATCAATAACATATAAGCATTCAAAATCATCCATGGATCAAATATTCATTCAAATAAACATTATTGGACAGGAAAAGATATTTCTATTAATATAAAATAGAGATTATTGTTAGGGAGAGAAATTCCTATGGCTTGGTGTACCACAACAAACAGCTTGACTCTAGAAATCAATCCTTTCCAATATGCAATAGAAATTAAATGTCTAACACTAAAGGATCAGACCTCGTACCTAATTCCGGATGGTTGAAGTAGATCCCCGTTGAGCTTTCCAACTTCATCTTGAATTGATAAATTACTTCCTCAACAAAAGGTAAACATCACAAGCATTCTATATATCATGGTGTTAGATCTATTATAGCATATATAATCAATAATGTACAATCATTTGACATAATCCTATGCATCAAATATTCATTTAAACACACATTATTGGACATGAAAAGATATTTCTATTAATATAAATCAGATATTACAAGATACAACCTCTGACGGCACGTCTGTGAACTGGAGAAACTAAATCCCCCACTTGGGCCTCCACCACCTCAATCCTCCATCTCTCAATAGAAACCTCACACGCAAAAGGCAAGCTTGGGAAGAACACACTAGTGCTCCAAGGGACAAAGGGACGTAGACTCAAGCATAAGTTCTGGCAACAATGGACTATAGTTTCTTTGCTCTCAATTCTCTCTTCTTGCCTTCAATGTACCAATGGGTTCCTTATATAGATTTTCAAAGGGGTAATGAAAGGTCGAATCCAAGTGATCTCAAGTCATAGGGAAGGCCAGGAGTCAAATGAGTCAGACCCATTTCAAAGAAAACTCCAAAAGGATTTGGATTATGTACACATCCTGATGTACACAGTTTTAGTGGTCAAACCCGTGTATATATGCGCTTATAGGTTTAAAACTCGCATGTATCATTTTTCACATGTTTTTAGGGATGATCAACGAAACATTAAAGGACAAAAAATGGTCCATGGGGTCTAAGGAGTCTGCAGCGGGACAAGGGTAGGCCATACAAAGTGTGATTTACCTGGAGTGGTGAAATTAGCTATAACAGATGCCCCCTAATGTATGAGGTCAGAGGGGTCATACGATGGCCGAAATACATTATAAGTATATCCCAGAAGTGGAGTGATGAAGGATCTGAAATGGAAGACCAGCCACCCAATCATCATAGTACACTAATACAACTCTACATATAATTGCAAATACATATAGCAATCCTGGATACATAAGAGTACAATGGCCATGAATAGGCATGATACATGATATCACATATGTGGTCATCGCAATGTACAATATATATAGATCAAAATCTCCATGATGAAGATATACAAAGGACTAGGATATCCATAATGGCTGAAGATATAATGGATCAAGATCTCCATAGTGGCTGGAAATATCCGACGTATACCGGAATCAAGTCACGAGAGCTGAAATCTCATGAACATTGGCACAGTCAAGGAGGTAGCATATAAGAGACGCCACCAATCTAGAAAGTCTTCTACACAAACCGCTATGAGTACATGTCCTACTATGCAAATAGAAGTGTCGAGGTTGAACATAGTAGTCCATCATCTGATTACCAGTCATTAATGTATACCGTTAACATACGAGAGATCACCCATCGATAATGAAAATGGGAATCAAGGTACTAGAGTGCAAACTAACAACTGTGAATAAATTTATTGAGGTCAAACACTTGAGAGGATCCATCAATCAGGGGACATTGATGTATTCCCAAAAATTGTCGATGGCGAGAGAACCTGCCACTGATGACTGCAAGTCTCAAGGAACTCAAAATGACTCTAGATTCCAATCCTAGAATGAATGATCTAAAGTTGATGGGATGAAATCCACTGGAAGGAGGGAATTAAGGCATCCCCCATCATTCAACATGAGGTACTCAGCAACACTATAAAATGTGGAAGGAATTGATCATAAGGTGCATGAACCAGTAACTATACTGGGAATGGTCGACATGCAAAGTTAATATAACTGAGGAATGGCTGACTCAGGTTTCAACTTACTTTGAATAAGAGCATAACGGCATGTGGCGACTAAATGAAGGCAGCATAGACTTGATATACAAACTGGGACATCTCTGCGACACAAAAGGCATCAATAGAGGCTCCATAGGGACCGGAAGCTTAACCAGTCGATGGAGATAAACTCAGATAAATGAGTACAGCTCCTAAGTCAGACTATAACCCAACCAATGGATGTGATACACAGTGCTCTATTCGAAGGTGACACGACTCGACATCTGGCACATATAACATCTTTCCTTGTCCGAATTTTTTGTTTTTTGATTTTTTTTGGATTTTTTCAGTTATTTAAAAAGCTTGAAAAAAGAATAAAATAGCTTTATAGTTACATACTAGGAGGAGACGAGTGTCATAAAGGAAAACAAACCAGTTCCAAGCAGTGGAAGATACCTATGCTTAATGCAAGGATACATGTGCAGGATATCGACACTCAGGGGAAAATCCCCTCCCGGTAAAAAGGGAACCAAGCTGCGAAGGATATAAAAAATGGCTTTGCATGGCTAGACATGAGACAAGCTCGGGCTATATGGCTGAAACACAATGTCAAGGAATCTGGCCTAAAGCTCAATAAGGCAGGAAAAGCTCATGATAATGCATTCACAACTTGACATGAGGCAGTCCTGAGGGAAATAGGCCAGCAAAAGATCAAGAGGAGTATGAGGCTCTTGCGAAATGTCATGGCAGTACTATACAACGGACTCCCACACCCTAAAGGAGAAAATGTCGGCATGGGCACCAAATACAAATAAGGCACTAACTAGGGTAACCATGTAAGGTGAAGCTCTACCACTCATATCATGCCACTTCTAAAGCAACAAGAAGGTTTCGTGACATAATAGAGTGGGTTTGTACCTAAGGTCATGATGAAATGGCCATAAGGTTATGCAAAATGCAAACAGTGGTGAAACCTAACCTATATGCCAGTTTAGACATGATACCTAAAATTGACATGAACGGGTCAATCCAATGGCTGAAACGACACTGAAAAAGGTCTTCTACATCATGAATTATGTCAAAAACGGTCCAAAATGGTTAGAAAATGTCAAAACTATAGGAAAGGGGGTAAAAATTTTCAAATATTTGAAAATTTTCTATAAATAGTAAATAATTCAAAATATTATAAATCATTTGAAACTTTTACCCATTTGAGCTCTGATTTTCAACAACGAATTCCAGGAGATCCAGCGGGTGGAATCCACTATCGTTTCTTCCAGGTATTTACTCATGCTCTTCTCTTTCATTTTGAAACAATTTTTATGAATTTCCATGGTTAATTTATTTTTTTAGGCCAACCCAAAATGGGTGCTGCGGCCCACGTGGAAATCAAGGTTTTTCCACGTATAGGGATGGATATACGTGGAAAATGCCCTAAAACCTAAGTACATACGTGGTTGTTTTGAAAACAGTCGCATATGAGGTCGCGGATATGGTTTTTTCAATAAACTGATGTGAAAATTTGCAATTTCTTGTGCAGGATGGTCCTAGAGTGGAGAGAGCATGAGCATGGTGAAGTAGAGGAAGTAGTAAGGGTCAATATAATGGCTCAACAAGCTCTACGTGCATATAGAATCTAAAATTTTTGGTGTCTTGGTGGTTTGAGGGCCAAACCAAGACTATTACAGATGCTAGTGGATTACTGGGATGCAGACTCGGAGTCCTTTTATATAGATGGGATGTCCCTCACCATAGAGTTGGAGGAAATATATTTCATTACTGGGATTTCTAGACGAGGGGAAGTGGTGAACCTTCATTCTCATGGTGGGCCAGGAGGTGGCCTGACTATCGACAAGTACATTGCGGTGTACTGCTATCCAGATACAGAGAAGGTGGGGAGTCAAGTCCCTACCAATGCTATATAGGTGCTGGGCCTAGAGGCCATACTATTGACATTGGGCAGGACAGCAGGCTTGGCATCACTCCACCAGGCCTCACAGCCTCTGATGTTCTATGCAGTGGAGTGCATGAGACCCATGATCTATGACTGGAGCACTACACTACTGAGCAACATGAAACATCAGCTCAATGAGTGTAAGGTAGGTAGAGTGTGTAACTTTGGGTTCAATAGTATTTTGAGCACGTTTTCTTCGAGCATGTTCCAGGATTGAGTCCCAAAGTGGACGTTCCTCTTCACAGGGTTCGAAATCCGACCCAACGGTGTTGGGAAGATGCTATGCGTAGACTGGGGGGTGGTAGGGTGGCCAACCCATATCCAGCTGACTTCTTTCCATGGTGGTGATGACAGATAGTTGACGTCGATGACTACCCCTACGCAGGGATAGATTTTTTGGGGGGATTTGGACATGCCGTTACCACCAATATCGGCATATGGTGATATAGGTAACGAATATCGACCCTCTCTTTTTTAAAAGTTTTGAGTTATTTAGTTTTTTTGTATTTTCTTGATTATATGGAATCAAAAAGACATATTTTTGGGTGATAATACATAGTGACATCTACCATTTATGTTCAGATGTGGGACCCTGACAGCCAGAGGGCTTCCCTTGTCATTGATGGAGGGGAAGAGGAGATGACATCACGGGTGTGGATGTGGAGTGGATGCTCCAGAGCATTCATACCAATTTTGTGAGACTGACACATAGAGTTCCCATGGCGCAAGTCGAGTACTTTCCTGAGGCTATGCAGCGGCAGGTGGTGGGTGTACCACGCACATGGGTGCGTTTATTTCGACGACTAGCTAGAGCCGTAGTGACCTTCCATGATCAGAACCCTCCTCCTCCTCCACAATATTAGACACCTGGGAGTGTATACATTTTGTACTACCATGCATTATATGATGGTGGCTCGAAAGCCCCAATTTTGTATCATGACACTATGTATTATCACATTTTGGATGTATATATAAAAAGTTTTATGGCGATCGATTTATTTATTTACATGTGTAAAAATTGTGTTTGTGATTAATTTATTGTGAATGAAACAAATGCCAATCTAACACGTAGTTAGCATATGAGTTAGCAACTTGATTATTATTTCTTGGAATATGTATATATGTTATATTGTCAAATTGTCATTTCAACAATCTCACATGTAAGAATCTTCTTAATAACGTTGGATCTCTAACATGGTACAAACCATTTAGCTGGGACACTACTAACTCTAAATCAAGACGTACCTCAAGAGACAAAACGCCATGTAAAATGGCATCCCGTAGAATCTTGATAACGATGCTATATTCAACAACATTGTTGGAAGATGGCCATAGACATATGCCTCTTGAAGAGAGTACGTAACCCAGAGGAGTATAAATCACCTAAGCAGTAGAGGCTGAGTGTTGAGTGTGACAGCTTGCACCATCTATGAATCCTATGTAAGTGGAAGATTCCATGGACATCTGCCAAAAGAAACAGAAACCAATCACAAACCCGATCACGATAAGAAAAATACCTAACTATGCAAAGCTGTACAATAATATACAATAAGAAGCCTTGGATGAAGATCATGCATAGTATTTCTTGAGATAGAGCCCATTTCTAGGGTCCTCCAAGGACATTACTTTGTAATCCACCAACTCATATGCACCCTTCTCTAATACACGCTTAACCATGTATGGACCACGCCACATAGGATTAAATTTCCCTGCCCCCATGGGTTCTTTCAGTTGATCCCAAAAAAGGACCAAGTATCCTTCACTAAACCTCCTTAGATGGATAGAATTATTGTATTGGACCTTTACGTGACGTTTATTGACTTCTAGAGCCACCAACGCATCCCGACGTTGCTCATCAAGTTTCTCAAGGTGAACCAAATGCTCCTCCAATGGAGAAGTGTTCGGTAAGAGTTCTATAGCTAGCTTCAACGAAGGAATTTTGCATTCAACTGGCAATATCGAATCCACTCCATGTACAAGTTGATATGGAGAAAAACCAGTGGCAGTCTCAACAACGGTTCGATATGCCCACAAAGAAGGATATAACATGATGTGCCAATTGTTCTTACTTTGTGCGATGGTTCGTTGGAGAATGGATTTGAGTGATTTATTCACTACCTCTACCTTTGCATTCGTTTAAGGGTAGTAAGAAAAGGAATGCTCTTGCTTATACCCTAACTTGGATGCCAACTCTTCCATCATATGGTTCTGAAAGTGTGAGCCATGGTCAGTGACAAGTTATTTTGGAATCCTGAACCGAGTAATAATTTGGTTGAATAGAAAGTGAGTGGCTGTCTCACCATTATATTTTACTGTAGGCATAGCCTTATCCCATTTCATGAAGTAATCAACAACCACTATAATGTGATGGTGTCCCCTAGCCGAAGTTGGGTTGCAATCCATAAAATTGAGCCTCCACTTAGTGAAGGGATCAGCGATGATAATGGGATGTAACAAGGTAGGTTTCGAGTGCATATTATGTGGGAACACTTGGCAAGGGTGGCACCTCTTGACCGCATCAAAAAAATCCTTAAAGATCGACGGCCAAAAATAACCCTCTCTTAAAATATTTTGAGCTGTAGAAAGCCCACATAAATGACCACCATACGCCCCTCCATGACAATCATTCAGCACTACCTCAGCCTCTTCATGAGTTAAACAACTTCGTAAAATAGATTCTACCCCACAGTGGTAGAAAGTGTTGTCCACTATGAGATAGTTCTTAGAGACATGACGTAATCATCGTTGTTCATCTCGCGAGAGGTGAGTATGGGTCTTCAGTGTTTGTAAATATACTATGATATGCCCATACCATGGGTCTAAGATTGAGATGAAGAAGATGTGTTCATCGACAAACGTATCTTCACAAACCAACTCCTCGGCCTTTCTCGGGAAATCTGATATAAGCTCTACAAAAATTAAAGAATTCTTCGATTTTGCCGAAACAAACTCGAGATTGAATTCTTTCAGAATGACAATCCATTTATTATATTTTCCCCCAATCATCCTTCGGGTGAGGATGAATTGAAACAAATTGACATGGGCTACAACCAAGGTATGGGGAAGAAGAATATAATGTCTCAACAGCTAAACCACATGTACGGTAGCTGAAGCAAGCTTTCAACATGAGAATAACGAATCTCTGCGTCAATAAGTTTTCAGCTCAAATAATATATGACATGCTCATGGAGCTCCTCATCCTCTTGAACCAAAACCATACCAATTGTCTCTAATGACGCGGCCACATATAATAGAAAATCACGGCTATAATCCGGGGGAATAATCACTGAGGCCAATGCTAGGGTTTGCTTGAGTGCATCAAAGGACTCCTGGGCTCGCTCATCCCAATAAAAGAGGGTGTCCTTCTTCAAGAGATGCATGAATCCTCTAGTCAAATTGGCAAAGTTGACAACAAATCTTCGTAAGAATTTTTCCATGCCTTGCAAAAACTGAAGATGACGAATATTCTTCAGGGGCGACAACTGAAGTATTGCCTCAACCTTCAAAGGATCGACTCTTGTAGCCTCTTTAGAAACAATGAATCCTAACAAACGCCCTAACTTCACACAAAAGATGCACTTGTGAGGATTTAGTCTAACCAAATAGTGCAGGCATCTTTCGAATACCAATCTCAAGTGAAAAGGATGGTGCATTATTATACAAGAATGAGCAGCAAGGTCATCCAAAAATACCTCGATAATTGGCTTGAGATCGTGGAAGATCAAGGTCATTGCCCGCTGAAATGTAGCTCCGGCGTTTGTAAGGCTGAAAGTCATTTTCCAATATGCAAAGGTTCCCCAAGGACAAATAAATGTAGTCTTATGTTGGTCCTTAGGTTTAATCTGTATCTGATTATATCTAGAAAATCCATCCATAAAGGAGACACCTCGCTACCCGCACACTCATCCAAAATCTGATCAATAAATGGTGTGGAGAAATTGTCCTTAGGATAGGCATGATTCAAATCGCGGAAATCGGTACATATGTGGATTGCTCCCTGCTTCTTATCTACCGGAACAGGGTTTGAAACCCACTCCATCAAGGGAATGGGATAGATGAAATTGGCTTTCAACTGCTTCTCTATATCTACCTTAATCATGGGTGCTTTCCTAGGATTCATCGCATGTAAACGTTGTCGAACAGGCTTAGCATTGGGGTAAGTCTTAATCTCGTGCTCGATAATACGAGGTTCAATACCTGGAATCTTGTCATAATACCAAGCAAAAATATCATGGAATTCCTTAAATAGCTCAGTGTATTCAAGAATATCAGCATGGGAACATTCCACCCCAATATAGACATTCTCTATCATGCCAGGATTGCGAGAGATGTTGATAGGAATTGTTGTAGATATGTTTTCCATTTTTCCATCAGCCATCAAACCATGAGATCTTATTGGAACCATAGGACTACCAACTCTCTGACTAAGAACCACCCTAAAATCCTCACGCTCCAAGCAGTCAAGCTCTAGAAGAAAGTAAGATCTATGATGTAGTTCCTTCCATGGTCGCTCAACTCCCGACATAACCTCAATAATCGCTTCATCTGAAGGGAAAACTGTACCAAGGTAGTCATGTGCATGAGAAGACTATACTGCCCATGCCGATAGCACATAAGTGTCCTCCTCCTCCGTCCGCGAAGAGGAAGGACTAGTCTCTGCAACATACTTGACATTATCTTGATAAGCTATCATAGTTGCAGGCAACGGCATGTCTGTCCTGATGGGCTCACTCGAAGTACTCGGTGTAGGAAGAATCCAAGGATCTTCCATATGACTCATGCGAAAAGACACCGATGTCGTAGATTTCGAAGACTCATAGGAACTAGATCCTATCATCAGGATCGGTACAGGACAACTAAAGCTTCCCATGAGGGATGGATACATGTCTACACCCACACTCCTAGTTGCCAGCTAAGAGTTCTCAACGATAGGGATCAAAGCTCCCGAAGATGCGGTAACAGACAGATTCTTGAATGTCATTTGATCAATCGTTACAATATTCCTGTTATGTGGAAAGCATACAATGCAGAATAAGGAAGAAGTAAAGGATTGCATATTGTACATCCAGTTCCTACCCAGCAAGAGATTGTAGTCAAGGGGCACATCAACCACCTCGACCTCTATCGCAACGGTCTTCCCTCCTAAATATACTTTAAGGGAAGGAAGAATGTCATGTGGCCTAAAAGATCTCCCATCAAATACAGTTAACATGGTTGCTGGCCTTCCAACAGGATAAAGACATCACAGAAGCAGCAACGCCCTTGTCAATCACAGTGAGCTTGACGGTCATATTAAGACATTCTACGTGAACCAAAAGAGACACATAGCAGGGCAAGCGAGGATGAAGTCCTACAGTTTCAAATTTGATCATAGAGGAAGAATCATCATCATTCACACCAAGGGTAGAAAGAAACGCCTTCCTTTGAGAGGGACAACTCTGAAGCACTTCCAATGTAGACATCGCACAAGGAGTGTGGCCCAAATCCTCGACAACTGAATAGTTCCTAGTGGCTTGGGCATTTGTATTATGGCCTGAACGCTTAAGGAATCCCTTAGGAATGTAAGGTGCAGTATCAGGTTTATCTGTAGGTTTCTCAATGTGCAAAGGGGACCCTGGTGGATCAGGCTCTTTGCCTTAGATGGGTTGTGACGAACCATAATCTTTCACACAGGTCACAACTTTCATAGCATGGACCATGTTAATGCACCCATGACCACTACCCTCCAGCAGATCATGATCATCACTAGACTAGTCATGGGACTTTGAGTTCATATTTTGATTATGTGGTAAAGGGTTAGTTAGCATAGCTGGGCCCTGTGCCAAGAATCTTGAAGCTTCATCAATACGAGGGCACAGGTAAGTCAGATGATCGTCCTTACATAACTTGGAAGGGAACTTAACCTTACGTTTATCTTTATTGTCGCCCCCAGCATTTCGGCTGTTCTTGTCATTACTGTTAGCATTCTCATTCTTATTCCCACCCTTTCGATTATTTTTAGCCTTTTTTCTATTCCGTCTAGGCTGCTGGTTACCCTTCTGGTCCGACGATTGCACAGAAAGTACACTCGCCATTTGGGAAGGTTGAGATGAAGCCGTAGCTTGTCCTGAAGCAAATTGGCTGATTGACAATTGACCAACTTGTTTTGCAACCAAATCTGGAGGTTTCACACTTACACAACCCACAATGCCATCGGCATCTGGTCCAGGTTTGAATTTGGGGTTGAAACTGGAATGAGGAGAATTGGGAATGATTTCATACAACAAACTGGACTGAACATAAATCAAGTCCATTTCCTGTGCCCTAAAAATCGCTTGTTCCTCATTCTGCACTCCGGATGTGGAAACATCCTTCGCTTTATATGGCACTAACGACTTGAGGAACCACTCGAGGAGGAACTTCAGCGGTATAAAGTCTTTAATTAACATCTTTTGTCTACACCACTCTTGAATATGATCAAAGATATGTGTGGCTTTATCTTTCCGAAATGTCGACAAGAGTTCAGTACCAACATCATAACGCACTGGTAGCTAGAAGTGATTGATAAAAGTCATCACAAGGCCGTCGAACAAAGTGAAATCTCCCCTAGGTAACTCTATATACCACTTCATAGTAGGCCCTATAAGGGTGCATTGAAATAGTCTCAAATGGACTCAGTCCTAATGTAAGGAATTCGAAGAGGACCATAGGTGAAATGTAGTAACGTGTTCGCTCGGATCCTCTCTCGGTTTTCTCTTGAACTTAGGTATGTCCGAAGAAATTTTGGTAGGGATAGCTGGCCAAGCTGGGTCATGAGCCATAGGATCATTCGTCAGTCTCATGTTGGGCTTAGGGAAGACCCGGTTTCTATACTTTTGTCTTTGCACCAATAAAAGACCCACAGTGTTGGCCCTTTCGGCAACAACATGCGAACAGGTTGCAATCTCACCCGAAATAGCTATGGGGTGCCACAGAATCAAGTTTCTGCAAGCAGAAGAGGGATATTACTGTACCTTTAGCCTTTAAAAAATAATAATCATACAATACAGATCTCCGATAGTCACTTATATAGCTTCGTAGTTAGATAAACAAACAATGTCTTGCTTAACCCTTAATTGGGAATTCACTGTGAAGTTAGTATTTAGCAGTGATCTTACTTATCACTTATCTACTTATCAATGCACAAAATAACATAACAGAAACAACACAAAAGAACCACAACACAAGATATAACGTGGTTCACCCCCAGTTTAGGGGCTACATCCACAGAACTATGTTTTATTCAACTCTTTACAAAAACCACAGTTCTGATCTGCGCACTCAGCAACAGATCCCTTAAATTCCTCAAGTTGCGCACTTAGCTGCAGATCTCTATGCACACAGCTGTAGATCTTCTTAATCACCCAAAAACCCTCTGTGCACACAGCTACAGAGGTTTTCCATGCACACAGGTGGGACATAACCTTTCTTACAAAACTAGCCCTAGCTTCGCATCAAATCATCTTACATCAAAAGCCTAACCTGACTCTTTTACAAAAGTGCTTATTTATACAAGTGCACTTATTAAAAAACCATGGGATTAAACCATGGGCACCCCAAACCCTAAACCATGGACTTAAACCATGGGTTAATTACAAAAAGAGGGCTTTGACTCAACCCCGACACCCCTAAGACTATTTTGAGTCGCAACTCCGCTTACAAGCTTCCACAAAAACCATGGAGTTACCAACATTAAGGACCGTTAAGGTGCATTTGACACTTCCTGGGGACATTCAACATGGCTTTGAGCTTCAACCCATGACAGAATGTCTTCCACCACCTCAATGATGCCCTTTATTTCTAAGAAATTCATCAGAAATAGGTCCTGATACTCATGGAGAAGTTGGGTCACTTTGCTCACCATTTATTCATCCCAATAATCTCCAATGATAGCATACTTAGGCTTTCCTTCTGATCCAATGTTTAATGTCCGCGTCTTCAAGGGCTAAGTCACTTCGGGTGCTTCAACTAGTGGTTCATGTACTTTGCAGTTTCCTTCTGACTCAGGAATGTTAATGTTGCGTGGATCATTATCCTCGTCAATTGCGAGGTCATAACATTCTACTGCATTAGCTTCTTGTTCCTTCCAATCAGGTTGGTATTTTGATATTTCTTGATCATCAAACACTTTAGTATGGATCAACCTAATAGCTGCGTCCAAAGCAGGACAAACCTCATTAATAGAAAATGTCAGCAGAAAACTATCAACAAGACTATCCCAACTTACAGTACCATGGTGAAGCTCGACCTCCGCATACTAGTTCTTTGCTATAGGTTCCAGGGTGTGCACAAACCTACGTACCCATTCTTCACGAGGTACATGCTTCCATGCTTCGTAGCATTTCTCCAAATGTCCTTAAGGACTAGTCTTACCATTAAACCTGCTTCGCACCTCCTGAGGTTGATCCCTGAATCTTAGGAAAAGGGACTTTTGGCATGCTTCCCAACTATGAATGTACTTTCTATGACCATTCCACCATCTACCTGTTGTGGCTCTGAATGCTGAATCTAGAATCTCCATTTTCTGTGAATCTGGTACCTGCTCTGAGAATTGTATAATAAAATCTAATGGATCTGTCAAGCCATAAAAGGTAGGAAAGTCTCTTGTCTGTGAACCAATCCATCTAAGAGACTTGGTAATTCTTACACATCGATGTCCATGTATTTCATAAAGTCCATTCTACCAATTCTCTAGACCGTCATCTAAATCCGTCATGCAGGAACTGTCACACTACCAATCCATGATACCTTCAGTAGTAGGATCAACATAATCTTCTTCCTTAGCTGTGATGTTTTATATATGGTCGAAAACATCTTGATCTTCATCTCTGAGTGGTTCTGTGTACCTTTCTCCTTGAGAAGGGTCCAGTGGTACTATGACTCTCAAACCTTTCCCTTCGAAATTCATCTGTCTCTTCTTAAGGTTAATGACTGCAGCATTTTCTATTTCCCACTCAATTCCTAGAAAGCTGGGTAGGGGTTGCTATCATCAATTATCTCAATGACTTCAAAGTCTGCTAAAGTACTGACCCCATCAATATCTACTGGGACACTAGGGAATCTTCCTAGGGGCACAATCTTCTGCTGATTGGCTAATCTCAACTGTATAGGAGACCATTCAAGGGTAGGTTTTTACATTTGTTCCCATGTTTGTTTAGTTAAGACATTTACTTTGGATCCTAGGTCCAGAATGACATCAGTCATGTCATATTCTCCTATTTGAGCATGCAATCTCATTTCTCTTCCAGTTCTTCTGACTCTATTAACAGTTTTTTCCTTACCATAGCTTCGCTGAGGTTCGCAAGAAGAAATAACTTTTTGTAACTCATTTAAAGCATTCTAATTTCTTAAGAGCTTCATGCAACTCTGTAAAAATGAAGACAATGTACTTAATTTATCCATCGAAGCTTCTTGAGACTATGACTGCTGTTGATGCTGTTGCACAGGTGCTACTTGTGTTCTTGGATCAGCAAAGTCTTTTTGGCTTCCAGAAATGTCTCTTTTTCTCTTCCCACATCGAAGGTTGGAATTTTCTCTGGGGCCTTATGAACCCATGCCTCATCAGGATGTTTCTCCTTATTCTGTATTTGCGTCATAGTGCCACTCCTTGTAACAACATTAATGGCTAGAACAGGTCTTTACTCTACAACAATCAGCTGAATATTTTGAGTAGGAGCGCTATTTCTTTCTTGTATCTTAGCTATCAGCTGCAGGCATTGCTCAAACACATGGTCAACTGCTCTGCAATATCGACATGTCATAGTTGGGTTCCGACAGTGTCTAGCTAGATGTCCTGCCTGATTACAGTTATAGCACACCACCTGGCCTCGACCTCTTCCAGGCATACCACCATGACCACAACCTCCAAATGTACCTCGACCCGAGGTACTACCACGGTAACCATATCCATCATTGCCTTGTCCATTGTTTTGTACCCTATAAGCGTCATAGGTTCGTTCTCTCATGAGGTCAAAACTGCGACATTCATATTCGTTGTGTCCAACTGACTTACAGAACTTGCAATAGGGGTTCTTCGGTACTTACACATATCTCTGCAGCAGATAGCAGTCTTCAGGTCGATGCTGGCCAGTTGTCCTATAGATCTCACAATATAGAACATTAGGATTGAATGGGTTCGACGCACCAGAATTCAGGTAATTTCTTACCGCAGGACACTGTTCCTTGTCATGTACTTCTGTCTGACATCGTGTACACCAAACCTCTTCTCAAACATCTTTTCTTTTCTTCATGTCGCGCAGCTCCAATGCCATTGCTGCTAACTACGCTTGTATTTGAGCTATACCAGAATTATCTTCGACAGGAGCTGTTTCAAGCTTCATAGCAATTTCCAAAGCCTCTTGCTGATCAACAACCTTCTGTTGCATGAGTGGATTCCTGATATGCGCTAACAAAGCTGCAATGAACCATTCCTTATGCTGCGCTGGTCCAATAGTGAAACTAACTTGATCTAGCATAAACTTGAACCTCTAATTAAAGTCCCACACTGATTCTCCTTGCCTCTGTTGAATTTCCTTTAGTTCATTGATACACCGTGACTCTGATTTAGGCTTCTTAAATTCCTTTATCATTGTTGCTTTTATATCAGCCAAGACATGGTTCTGAGTACTAGAAAACTTCATGAACCAGGTCAAAGCGCGGTGTCTAAAACAAGTACCCAGTTGCGCTCTTCTTGTATCTTGATCCATAATGTTCTTAGCAGTCCACACAGATTCACATAAGAACCAAAACTGTTCTAGATCCTCTGATCCAGTTCCTTTAAAGACTGGGAGCTTAATGTCATCATTCATATGGGCCATCACAGATCTAGGGGGGGAGGGAGGGGGACTGGTAGTAGGCGGGGGGGGGAACTTACAGGGGTAGACTTACCTATGACAGGAATACTCAGGCTATGGTTACTTTCAGACTGTGACGGGCTCTCAGGGATAACAGGGCTTCGCTGCGGGGTTACCGGAGGGTTTCCAACAGAAGGGGTTTCGTCGGGTGTCGGGTCTGCTGAACTTACAGGGGTATACTTGGTATTCTGACCTAGGGTATAAGATCTAAAATTCCTCTTGTATCTTTTACCACTTCATAGCAAACCACTTTGCTTGTCGAAGTCACTTTCACTTCCAAACATACGTTAGTACTACAAAATTTAACAGTCTAATTCAATGAGCAATATACCTTTTTCAACCAATAGCATTTTAATTTTCAAATTAAATGAATTTAAGTACTTACCCCTTGGTCCTTTGAAAAACTATTGTTCAGCTTTGTTGAAGGAAGTACTTGTGTCGATTGTGAACTCCATCACAAATGCTTCAAGGGTTCGCGTTGTCCAGAAATCAATAGCTCAGTATATCTTGTTGTTCACTCTTTTCAATATATTAATTCTTGCGGGGGTCCAATCAGAAAACTTACCTTCTTGGAAGTCCGTCTTTCTCTCTGTCAACCTAGATAACCACTGGTGCAACTCTATGTGGATACTACTAAAGAAAATTTCACAAACATCAGAAAAAATGTACCTTTGTAAAAATTCATCTGAACTGCGACACGGATCTTTGTTCTCTTGTTCAGCAAATTTTAGATAAGTCTCTTCAATCCAATCACCGATTTCTTTCACTGAGGGTCTCCAAAACATAGCCCTCTAGGTACAACGTAAACCCTTCTTGAGTAGATACTGAGTTCAACCGGCAGCAGAACCAATTTGTTGGGCTTAGGGCAGACCCGGGTTCTATACTTTTGTCTTCGTACCAACAAAAGACCCGCAGTGTTGGCCCTTTCGACAACAACCTACGAATAGGTTGCAGTCTCACCCGAAATGGCTATGGGGTGCCGCAGAATTAGGTTTCTGCAAGTAGAAGAGGGATATTACTGTACCTTTAGCCTTTAACAAATAATAATCATACAATACAGATCTCCGATAGTCACTTATATAGCTTTGCAGTTAGATAAACAAACAGTGTCTTGCTTAACCCTTAACTGGTAATTCACGGCGAATTTAGTATTTAGTAGTGATCTTACTTATCAGTTATCTACTTATGAATGCATAAAAGAACATAACGGAAACAACAGAAAAGAACCACAACACAAGATATAACATGGTTCACCCCCAGTTTAGGGGCTACGTCCACATAATTGTGTTTTATTCAACTCTTTACCAAAAGCAGAGTTCTGATCTGTGCACTCAGCTGCAAATCCCTTCAATTCCTCAAGCTGCGCACTTAGCTACAGATCTCTGCACACACAGCTACATATCTTCTTAATCACCCAAAAACCCTCTGCGCACACAGCTGCAGAGGTCCTCCACACACACAGCTGGGACTTAACCTTTCTTACAAAAATATCCCTAGCTTCGCATCAAATCATCTTACATCAAAAGCCTAACCTAACTCTTTTACAAAAGTGCTTATTTATACAAGTGCACTTATTACAAAACAATGGGCTTAAACCATGGGCACCCTGAACCCTAAACCCTGGACTGAAACCATGGGTTAATTAAAAAAAAGAGGGATTTGACTCAACCCCGACACCCCTAAGACTATTTTGAGTCACAACTCCGCTTACAAGCTTCCACAAAAATCGCGGAGTTACCAAAATTAAGGACCGTTAAGGTGCGCACCCCAACATCTCGACAAGTCAGGAAGTTTGAGAGTTGCGAGGAAAGGGAGCCTAGGATGATGAGGTGGATGGACTGCTCCCTGATTCATATAGGGCTGATTACCACCATGGCCTTGGCCATAGTGTCCTCCTCTCGTATGACTCGTATAGGGTAGCATGGAAGCACCATAGTGCGGTGGACCTTGACTAGTAGGAGCTACAAAGCCGTAATTAGGAGAGTAAGTAGGTTGCTGATACCCGCCCCCATAAGGTGAAGAACCCTGTCCATACCATGTCCCATAATAGGGTCCATAATTCATCGCATGCGATGCCCCATAAGACACTCAGTAGGTAGGAAGATATTCTCCAGAAGTAGGGATATACATACCAGAAGTAGGGATATACACCCTGGAAGTAGTACCATGACTTCTAGAAGTATGAACATATCCTCCCGAAGCAATGGGAGGTATGTAAACCTGAGACACAATCAGTCTAGTTACCGCGGTATGGACCTGACTCATAGACATGTGCCGGCTCGAAGGACCACATGAATAAGGTGGAGGATGTACATTTGAAGAACTAGGGTCTGAGGACAAAGGAATCTAGGTAATAATGTATGTGATACCACCTATCGTCACTCGTCTCGGATATGGTATCCTAATCGGATCGCTAACCCTATACCTATGAGGGATATGTGATGTTACTTCAACCACTGGGATGGAAGGTGCAATGTGACTAGTGCTCCCAAACCTCTCTGCATGGTAAGGAATGAGAGTGCCCCCAGGAATAGTGTTAGGCTCGAAGTCAGATTCGACATGAGATGCCAAATCATGTGTAGGGAAACCAGACATAGCATAACTACCATATCTAGTGCTAGCGGGTTCACAATGAGTCTTGACATCCTCCATCATTCCATACCGGTAATGTTGCAATGGGGAATCAACCCTAGAGTGAGTAGGTCTATCATGCATGGTTCCTATCTCAGAAATCACAGGACCTAACTTAGCCAAGTTGGGTGAAGGATCGTAAGTAGGAGTAAAATCCCCATCGTCTACACGAATGGGAGAAGGTGGTTTAGGTATACCTTCTAAATGGTCTCCCATGGTGTGTGAATCAATGTGCGAAATAGTTCACCTAGACTATCTAGGTCTCTCTCTGAAAGGAGGAGGAGAAGTAGAAGGCGGAAGTCCTAATAAATGATGAGAACGGTGAGGAGCTGCACCCAAATCCACAATGAGTAAAAAAATAGAAAAGACTCTCTATTTACATAAACCCTCAGCCAACTATCGTGCATAGAGCAATCACTAATAAAATCTAAATCCAAATGCAAGAAAACTAGGGATGGATAAATGAGCTCCCAAATGAAGCAGGTATGTCTCACCTAGGAGAGGCTTGAGACTCCCATACACAAAAAGCAGAGGTACGTAACCAATTATTGTGGCCCTCGGCTTCAACGCGTAAAGCAACTGTGCTGTCTAACCCCAACCTGGCCGGGATACCCGCAGAATAACCCCTGCAAAGTACCCCCTCGATATCCTAGGTAAGACCACTAAGGTCACCTCAATATCATCAATTCTCAGGAGGACAGTCGCAGGCGGTATTGACCGTATGGGAAGGGTAACAAAGCCCGAAACTCTCAAAAGAGCCCGCAGATATGAATACAATATTGGAAATATCTCTGGTGCTACTCAGTTATGACTAGTGTTGGAGCAGAGTCCCGTAACTACAGAAAAAGCTACCATTTTGGCAGATAGACAGTTTGGTGAAGACGAAGAGATAAGGTGAAGCTACGACGCTGTAGCATGTTTCTAGCTGCAGAGCAGATCCAGAAACCGTGACTGTTTGAACAGAGAATTCAAGGAAGACAATAGTACTTGAACGGCCAAGAAGAGAGAGCTCAACCACTACATTGAATGAAGCCGCTAAGATAGGAGGGCTCAGCTACCCTCATAAAGGAAAAGGAGCAACGAGGCCGAGGTATTGAAGACAAAGGACAGAAGAAGGGAAGTGGTGCATAGTACCCATGGTCAGCGCCGGGAAGCATGGAAGACTGCAGAGAGCAGTGGTGTGACGAAAAGCGGCTACCCCAAGTATAGATATGCCGACTGTCACTAGTTAGGGTTTGGGGTACTGTTGGGATAGGCCCACAGTGTTGTAATGGCGAGACCTTCGGGCCGCCTATAAAGGGATGTATTTTGTAATGTAAAAGGTTGGCATTTTAGGCCATCCAGCTAGTCATATTATCAGTAGTCTGTTAGCTTACTGTATTTTGTATTGTAACAATCCGCAGGGATTGATAGACATAGAGAGAGACAGAGAAAGAGTGAGAATATATTGTAAGAAGGCAATATAGAGATAGAGAAGAGATCTAGGAGAGAAGGGCTCTAGGCTGAGTGCGGAGTTACCCAGAAGATCTCTAGTTGAATATGTAGTGCAGCAGAACTGTGTACCTCTCTCAAGTTATAATATAGAAGCAC
The DNA here is from genome assembly GCA_001517045.1 of Pseudotsuga menziesii. Taxonomy (NCBI): domain Eukaryota; kingdom Viridiplantae; phylum Streptophyta; class Pinopsida; order Pinales; family Pinaceae; genus Pseudotsuga; species Pseudotsuga menziesii. The sequence goes on from LPNX011104318.1 coordinate 127,144, forward strand.
AGTTCTGTGGACGTAACTTCCACCCTAGAAGTGAACCACATAAAATCTGAGCGTTATGTGTTTGATTCATGTGATTGTATTTACTTGTTATATCTGTCATTCATTACATGAACTTTGCTTATAGTAGGTGTATGTGTATGTTATTCATTTCATAGCATTTAACCAGGAGAAATGCAAGTTGAAGTCTTTAAGTATTCTGTGTAAGAGTTTGTATAAGTTTCCCTCAAGACAGTTAAGAGTCGCAGTATAAAACAGCTTTGCGTATCATGTTCGGTAAGTTAACACTAGTAGGATAAGTACGCTGAGTCGCAGCGGTAGGATATTGCAGGGAGGTGATATCGCACCAGCAGAGGAGTTGCGGTGCGCGATACCGTAGGTAGAGGAGTGAGCGTAGGAGAAAGAGAGGTGTTATCTAGGACGCGGTGATGCAATAAAGGTTGGAACCATTACGAGCAAGAGGAAACTGTGCATCGCGTGACAGAGAGGAAAGAGCGGTCTCGCGAGCTAAGGAGAGTTGCGAGACACACACAGGATGCCAAACAGAACCTGGTCGAGACACTTGAGTCCTTGACCAACCCAGTAGGATCACTTCAGGTGAGACTTCAGGACGCTCCCCAGTCTGTTGTTGAAAGGGCCAGTGAGCTAGGGGTGTTTTTGGTTCATTATAGTAAACCCGGGTCCACCCAGATGACCAACAAAAGTCAATTTCCTGCGAGGAAATATCCCCAGCGGATCGCCTCAATACACTCTTGATACAACCAGGGAGCATTCGATTCCCTGCATCAATGAAGGATGTACCGATACAGCTTAGGCAACCTATCAAGGTTAACCTCACAGAGTTCCACATTAATCAGTTACAGATGATCCAACAGCAGCTAAGCGTAGAGCTCAGAGGTAGAGAGCTCGTGACTTATAAATAGAACACACATCTCAAGAAATAGAATGCAGCACTCACCACTAGCTATCAGAAAAAGGCAGACGAATTAATAACATATGAAGAACGAGAACAGGATCTCTCTCAAGTCTTGTAGAGCATCGCATTGGAGTTACCCCAATGTAATATCAAGTTCACCTTGCCCATCCCGCAGAAGGTAAGAAGAGTTGCAGATAGAGAAAAGGCTCTGGAGGAAACAATAACCAGGATGGAAGAAACAGTGACCAAAATGGAGGAAGACCACAAAGCATAGATTGTTGAGCTTGAGGCTAGACAACCGGGAACCCACAGGCAGACAAGGAAGCCAGAGTAGAGGCCTTTCAACTCACTTCCACGGAGATAAAATCTCGCATAGATGATGCACTGTCAGTGCTAACTGATGCGACGAACACATGGTCGGAGCTAGATGAGCCTCCCGAGAAAGTAGAAATCCAGCAAAGTATTAAGCAGATAGATACTACCACAACAACAATGAAGGAAGAAATCAGGATCTTAGCATCTCTTCAGAGGATGAGAAAGATGACGGAGATGAACCGCTTGCAGCAGGAAGCGCAGCGGCTAAGAGCAAAGGAGATACACATCAATGACCTACTTCAACCATATCAGGAACAAATCACAGAGCTAGTCGATGCGGTTGAGTAGAAATTTGGGGAGTTCACTGCCGCCAGAAATGAAATTGATGCAGTAGAAGACTCAGGTATTAGTCAAGCTATGCTTGACTTGGAAAAAGAGCGTGTCGCAGCTATGGAGAACGAAGTCGCAGAACTTCAAGACAAGCTTCAGCGCACTTCACAGGAAGCCAAGGAGAAGCTATAGCAAGAGAATCCTATTGGTAGTGGCTCGGGGATGAGTCACAAGTAAGTGTTGGGGGACTATTGGAGCAGAGTCTCGCAGCTATAGGAAACGCTTCCATTTTGGTGGATAGACAGTCTGGTGGAGACGAAGAGATAAGGTGAAGCTACGACACCGTAGCATGTTTCTAGCTGCAGAGCAGAGCTGGAAACCATGACTATTTGAACAGAGAAGTCAAGGAAGACGACAGTACCTAAGTGGCCAAGAAGAGAGAGCTCAACCACTGCATTGAAGGCAGCAGTGAAGACAAGAGGGCTTAGCTACCCTCATAAAGGAAAGGGAGCAACAAGGCCGAGGTATTGAAGAAAAAGGACAGAAGAAGGGAAGCGATGCATAGTAACCATGGTCAGCACCGGGAAGCATGGAAGACTGCAGAGAGAATTGGTGTGATAGAAAGTGGCTACTGCAAGTACAGATATGCCGACTGTCACTAGTTAGGGTTTGGGGTACTGTTGGCACAGGCCCACAGTGTTGTAATGGCGAGACCTTCGGGCCGCCTATAAAGGGATGTATTTTGTATTGTAAAAGGTTGGCATTTTGGGCATTTTAGGCCATCCAGCTAGTCAGATTATCAGTAGTCTATTAGCTTACTGTATTTTGTATTATAACAATCCACAGGGATTGATAGACATAGAGAGAGATAGAGAAAGAGTGAGAATATATTGTAAGAAGGAAATATAGAGTTAGAGAAGAGATCTAGGAGAGAAGGGCTCCAGGATGAGTGCGGAGTTACCCAGAAGATCTCTAGCTTCATATGCGGTGCAGTAGAACTGTGTACCTCTCTCAAGTTATAATATAGAAGCACAGTTCTGTGGACATAACTTCCACCCTAGAAGTGAACCACGTAAAATCCGAGCGTTATGTGTTTGATTCATGTGATTGTATTTACTTGTTATATCTGTCATTCATTACATGAACTTTGCTTACAGTAGGTGTATGTGTATGTTATTCAGTTCATAGCATATAACCAGGAGAAATGCAATTTGAAGTATTTAAGTATTCTGTGTAAGATTTTGTATAAGTTTCCCTCAAGACAGTTAAGAGTCACAGTATAAAACAAATTTGCGTATCGTGTCCAGTAAGTTAACACCAGCAGGATAAGTACGCTGAGTCACAGCGGTAGGATATCGCAGGGAGGCGATATCGCACCAGCAGAGGAGTTGCGGTGTGCGATACCATGGGTAGAGGAGTGAGCGTAGGAGAGAGAGAGGTGTTATTTAGGACGCGGCGATGCGATAAAGGTTGGAACCATTGCGAGCAAGAGGAAAATGAGCATCGCGTCGCAGAGAGGAAAGAGCGGTCTCGCGAGCTAAGGAGAGCTGCGAGACGCACACAGGATGCCAAATAGAACCTGGTCAAGACACTTGAGTCCTTGCCAACCCATTAGGATCACTTCGGGTGAGACTTCAGGCCGCTCCGCGGTCTGTTTCCGAAAGGACCAGTGAGCTAGGCGTGTTGTTGGTTCATTATAGTAAACTTGGGTATGCCCAAATGACCAACAACTAGGGGTCATCCCAATCAATAACCGCTTACACTACCTCATGCTTAACTCCCTTTTGAGAGGAGGATCCTGAGAAACACTGGTTATACCAAGGATTTCACACACTCACCTGGACAGACACATACATGTTGTTGTTTAGTGATCTTGGAGAATTTACTTACAATGAACTATTCCAAGATCCTAAAACCTAAGCTTGTTGGTGCACCCTAGAAAATAAAAGAGTGTAATTCATTTTAATTTAGCGTTGATTTTAATTGGGTTTATTACTCAAAATAGGGATATGACCGTGCAACTGATGGTGTTATGACACAACATGAAGTAAAATGCACACCTAACAATCAATGCAAATGCATTGTGTCCATGAAAATAGGGTATGCTACTACGTGAAATGCACAATTTTCTTCAAATAATGAATGCAATTTTTCCTATATGAAGTCCTAACTAGTACTCTAAAGCAAATCCAGTGCAAGTAAAATGCAAAAATGCAAAATGCAATGCATGATGATAAGCAAATGTTTTTGTATTTTTTTAAATAACATGAGAAGCAAAAAGCAAAAGAATGATTCTACGACCCCTAGACTCTACAAGCACACATAAATAGAACTCAAGTAAAGCACTAAGGTAAAAGAAATCTAATGCACTAATCTAAAATAAAAAATCAAAAATGCCCTGACAAGAACCGTCTTAAAAAAATAATTTAGCCTAAAAAAATGTTTCTGGTCAGAAATAGAGGTTCGAACAGACTCAGGCAGTGCCAAAGGAGACTCAACAAATATCAAAATTCACCCAGCAACCAATTAAATCCCACAAAAAATTCAAAAGCAAGGGCATACACGACTGTTCGTAGCAAACCCGCGTGTATACGTCAAAATCACAGAGAAACCTGCGTGTATATGCGACTATGAGTTAAAAAATTGTGTACATGAAGAAAGGTACATAAAATCAAGGCAAATAGACAAGCTGAGACAAATATCACACCAATTAGACACTACTAGGCATACATGCCCCCATACCCAAAACAGAAACAAGAGAGAAAGAGCAATTCTAAAACAACCCCCAAAGGGCAACTACTAGGAACTCCCCAGCGGAGTCACCAATTCTATTACGGAGAGAAATTCCTATGGCTTGGGGTACCACAATAAACAGCTTGACTCTAGAAATCAATCCTTTCCAATATGCAATAGAAATTAAATGTCTAACACTAAAGGATCAAACCTCGTACCTGATTCCAGATAATTGAAGTAGATCCCCGTTGAGCTTTCCAACTTCAGCTTGAATTGATAAATTACTTCCTCAACAACAAGTAAACAATACAAGCATTCTATATATCATGGTGTTAGATCTATTCTAGAATATATAATCAATAATGTACAAGCATTTGACATAATCCCATGGATAAAATATTCATTCAAACACACATTATTGGACAGGAAAATATATTTCTATTAATATAAATCAGAGATTACAAGATACAACCTCTGACGTCACGTCTGCAAATCGGAGAAACTGAATCCCCCACTTGGGCCTCCACCACCTCAATACTCCCTCTCTTGATAGCAAGCTCATAAGTGAAAGGAAATCTTGGTAAGAACACACTAGTGCTCCAAGGGACAAAGCGATGCAGACTCAAGCATAAGTTCCATCAACAATGGACTATAGTTTCTTTGCTCTCAATTATCTCTTCTTGCCTTCATTGTACCAAGGGGTTCCTTATATAGCTTTTCAAAGGGGTAATGAAAGGTCGAATCCGAGAGATCTCAAGGCATAGGCAATGCCATGAGTCAAATGAGTTGGATCCATGTCAAAGAAAACTCCAAAAGGATTTGGATTATGTACACATCCCGATGTACACGGTTTTAGTGGTCAAACCCATGTATATACGTCCTTATAGGTTTAAAAGTCGCATGTATCATTTTTCACATGTTTTTAGGGATGATCAAGGAAACATTAAAGGACAAAAAATGGTCCATGGGGTCTAAGGAGTCTGCAGCGAGACCGGGGTAGGCCATACAAAGTGTGATTCACCTGGAGTGGTGAAATCAGCTATAAGAATTACAATAGAGACAACCTTTGTCGGCACGTTTGCGAATCATAGAAATTGAGTCCCCCACTTGGGCCTCCACCAATTCAATCCTCCATCTCTCGATATCAAGCTCACAAGAAAAAGGCAAGCTTGGGAAGAACACAAAATTGCTCCAAGGGACAATGGGATGTAGACTCAAGTATAAGCTCTGGAAATAATGTACTATAGTTTTCTTGCTCTCAATTCCTCATGCCTTCAATGTATCCAAAGGGTTCCTTATATAGCTCTTCAATGGGGTAATGAAGGGTCAAATCCGAGCAATCTCAAAGCATATTGAAGGTCAGGAGACAAGTGAGTCAGATCCACATCAAGGAAAACTCCAAAAGAATTTGGCCTTTTGCACACATCCTAATGTATGCATTTTTAGGGGTCAAACCCACGTATATACGTGATAAAGGGTTTAAAAGTCGCATATGGTAATTTTTGCATGTTTTTAGGGATGATATTGGAAACATCAAAGGTACAAAATTGGTCCATGGGGTCTAAGGATTCTGCAAAGGGATAGGGAAGGCCATAAAAATGTGATTCACCATGTGTGGTAAAATCAGCTATAACACTCCTCTTAGGTAAAAAACATATGACCTGCTAGGCACACATTAACATGAGTTTACTTGTTGTAGAAGCAATAACGTGACCTTCCAAGTTACACACCTGCATACTTCTAGGATTTCTCAGTCAAGCCATCAGATTGCCATGCCTTGCTATGCCCAAGGAATTAACTTCCTAAACCAAATCCCAGAATAAATTAATGACTAAGGACAATACAAAAGTTAACTGAGGGTTTCATGGCTTTCCCCATTGACATCTGGTCACACCCTATTGTCTCAAGGGTTGCTCACTCCCCACCCTGTGCCCTTGTGGAATCATTCCCCCATCTCTTTCATGTTGCAGTCCCATATCTAGCAGTGGTATTTTATTAATTTATACATTTACATGATATATCAAGAGATATATAATGTGATTGGCTTAGAAATATCACCATAGGTGTCATCCTTGATCACCTATACACAAAAAATTCATTAATGGCAGGGCCTTGGCTTTGAGCACCTCGCCATGATTTTCATGCAATATTTGCATTATGTACAATTAAATGCCATGGGGTCAAAACTGCGGTATTACATTGTTATTTTTCTCTGTTCCACCTCCCACCTTCCTCCTTCTACAGGAGAATTTCAAGGTGTCGAAACACTTATCTCAGATGCATTATGCCTCTATAATCGGGGTACCAGCTTCCATGAACTTAGGAAAAATGCAGTGGAAATATAAGGGATAAACAGATGCAAAATGAAGGGATATTTAATCAATAGTAAACTCTACTTAATTCATTCATAATAATTCAACATAATCGATATATTCATAAGAAAATTCATTGCATAAATAACACGACAAAGAATAATTATCTTGAAGATGAAGCTGTCTCGCAACTAGCCATGTTGCTGCAGCATTCCACCCAAACATAGGCCAGTTGTGTTCATTAATATCTCAATGCAAATTTCAACCATGAGCTGGGAATGATTTCCACAAGAAACTAGGGAACAAAAAGACAACACATATCTAGAACACATCAAACACAGTCACGCCAACCTACAATTGTGTTTATCAGACTCTCTAGCCAAGCCAATACACAATTGGGTTTATCAGACTACAGGAAATTAATCTAGTACTCTACTAGGGGTAGTAGGCTACATATCCAAGCCAACAATAGTTGCTTTTATCAGACTACAAACAATCAAGCCAGCATTCACATTAAGGACCAACTAATCCAGCTAACAAATGGGTTTATCAGGCTACTCAACCAAGCCATCTCACTGCTGGGTTTATCAAGCTACTCAACCAAGCCAGCAAATAGTTGGGTTTATCAAGATATTAAACCAAGGACCACACATGTCCAAATGCACAATAAGACACAACCAAGCCATCTACAATTGGGTTTATCAGGCTGCTTAGCCAAGCCAATACACTTTTGTTTTATTAGGCTGCTAAGGAAGCGGAAAGGAAGAATAGATAAGCTAGTGACTCATTTAAGATCTAGGGACACCTCCACAAGATCTATCTTTTCTTGCATCCATAATACCTACACACCCAACACAAGGAAGAATCCCTTTCTCTGCTACATAGTCCCTCATTCTATGCCTTCCTGTCTAGTGCTCTTTCGGGTGTACATAGAAGATTCACTAGCCAGTCTTATATTTTTGTGAATATCCTGTCTATTAAATTGAAAACATAGATCTATGGATGAGGACACAACTCATCAGATATATCATACAATTTTACTCAAAAATTGACAAATGGAACAGTGAAAAAATGGCTTGCAACTATGAATGTTTTCATTAGTCAAAAGTAATTAGATAATTAATTAAAATGAATTACAATGGATAAATAGCCTCATGCAATTAATATCCATGTGAGGAAGTTCGAATTCATTTGACTCTACTTGACTGAATGGTAAACTAACTTTGTCTAAATAATTATCAGAGTTCATCGGAATTCAAAATTCCAGACTCAAGTGTCTATTTCAGTGTTAACTAGTCTAACTCACTGAGATAGGTGAGTAAATGCACCTCACCTACATGCATCCATGAAAACCTAGAACTAACTAAGTAGAAATGAATGTAAAAGACTAGAAATGAATGTAACTGACTCCTAACTGAGCTTGACTAGTCACCAACTGAACTCAACTAATGGAGGTTGGTGTGGGCACTCCTAGTGGCTCCTAATTTGTAGGGATTTATCTAGGAGGCTCCTAAAATAATGCATGCAAGTGCAATCATTGGCGGTTGGCCTCAATTAGTGCTACCCACACATTAGTAACTTGTACATGTGCGCTAATTATTCCAAGTGGAGCAAATGCTGCTAGTGACTAAAAATAGACTAAACGGACTCCTGATTTAGATATAATTGACCAAATTGGACAAGGGAGGATTGTAGACCTAACACCCCCTTGAATGATAACTTGGAGAATTTATGGGCCCTAGTAACTAAGAACATAGGTCACCCATTACACCAAGTAAAGTACATGTTCAGTACAAGGAGTTTCAGGAAAAGACCACATGGCAAAAAATACCCCCCTGTAACTCAGCAGATAGAATCAGGATTGAAGTTTAAAAAACTTGAAAATATGTTGCTGCAACCTTCATCTTTGTGATGTAGTGAAGCAACATGCATGATGTTCTATGCATAGGCATCCTAGGTCCTGGCATATAGACTTCTCTATATTCTCCCAAAATGATGATGGAAGGAAGGAAGAATGTAACCTTTGCCTCTTTCTTGATGAAGAGGTGTATGATCCACTCTATTATTCTGAAGGAAGTGTAACTGATCAGACCTTTCCATGTAACATCTCATAGGGACTTTGTTTCATCTCTTTGAAGGATTTAAGATTGCATGACATAGTGCAAGGTTCTTTGTCTTATGTGTGTCATATGTATTTCCAGTCATCTTCCTAGCTTCCTAGTTGGGAGTAGGGACTAGATATAGATTTGAATCACCCTGAATATCAATCTCATAAACTGATACAGCTAGTTCTGCAATACTAGTGGAAATTGCAAAAGAAGCAGATCAAATTTTTTTACCTTCCCTTTGAAGTGGTAGTGGAGAGTGCATTGGTTCTGAAAATGACATGAAGTGTGAGAAATCATATGCCTTGGAGGCATGATTTGAAACACCCTTCGCTATGATGTTCCCAATAGAGATATCTATGATCTCCACTGAGACAGGACCATAAATCTCTCTCTTTGGAGAGCTAGTATGAGTCATCTGGTATAGAAATAATAATGTTGCAGCTAAGGACGGCACATAAATCACATATTTGAACTTTCCATGTTCAAGCTTGATAGAACCCCTCCCTTTGGCTCGAATTTGACAGTCATTACGCATTTGAAAACTAGGACCATCAAAATATTGCAAGGAAGAGAATTATTTTGTGGATGCAACCATATGATGGGAAGCTCCAAAATCAATGAGGAAGGCATGTGCTATTGAATAGCTAGCCTTCAATGCATGGCATGTCTCTTCATGTTCTTTAATTTCTTCTCTATGGTGAGCCTTCCTTGTGCTATCAAGTATAGTAATGTTATTATTCTTTAGAAGAATATCCATATCATAAATTTTTCTTCTCATATAGGATATTTCTTGATGAAAGCCCCTTCCATAGTAAGAACACAGGGTCTTTCCCTTTCCATTCTTCTTACTTCTATTCGAACCTAAATGCTCATTTGACTGCTCTTTCTCCACATGAGACTCATCCTTTTGCTTCCCTTTATCATGCTCAACCATAGGTCCTCCAACAACCAGTGCTTTATCTTTGGAATATCGAATTACAACCATTGGGATCAACTTGTCATGCTTTTGGGTGAGAGATTCAATGAAGGAGTTAAGAGTAGGAATCCTCTAATTTTGAGTAGTGAGCTTCACTGAACGAAAGGTTGATACAAATAAGGAGTAGTATGCACCAATTTTTGAGAGAATGGAAAGAATAAGTTGATCATCCTCCTTCTCATCCTAGCACAACTTCAACTCGAACACCAGATGCTTGAATTTGCTGAAGAAGTCATTTAGTGTTTCAAAATTGGCTAGATGAAGAGAAATCCGCTCATTCTCTACCTGATATATCATTAGGTAATCCTTCTCATCAAATAAGGAATAAATATTATCCCAAACATCCTTGGGACTCTTCAATCCATTGATGTGGAAGAGAATATATCGAGAGATTGAGAAGCATAAGCATCCATATGCTTCACCAATCCTATTCTAGTACTTTTCTTTATCACCATAATGAAATGGATCTACCACTATCTCCATTGTGAGTGTGTAGAGTCTTTTGGAGTGAAGCTACATATCCATGTCCTCCTTCCACTGGTGGTAGTTGAGAGGAGTGATAAGATCAATTGGAGGGGCCATTTTGAATGTAGAGAAGGAGACTGAGCTACTGTAGCGAATGTAGTGAAGGAGACTAAGCTTCTTGTAGCGAATGCAGTGAAGGAGAATGATAAACCTATAAATCACAAAATAAAATAGACAAATAGACAAATTAAATTCAATAACATGCACTTTTGGAATTTCTTCACAACCAGCATAATTGATCAGGCAAGCTTGATCAACAATTCCTTTACTCGGGATATTAAGTGGTAAATTCTTCGCTTCTGGTGCAATACTCGAAGGAGAAATTTTGCTCAATTTTTTTTTTGATCCAAGTATGAATCTGTAGTAGGAGAACTACATTGTCCTATTGAGGCTTTTATACCATATTTAATTGAGCACATATATCTGTGGACAAACACATAACTCATAAGATAGATCATCCAATTTTACTCATAAATTGAAGAATGAAACAGTGCAAAAATGGCTTGCAACTGTGAATGCTTTCATTAATAAAAAGTAATTAGATAATTAATTACAATGAATTGAAATGTCTAAATAACCTCATGCAATTCGAATCCATGTGAGGAAATTCGAATTGTTTGACTTTACTTGACTGAATTGTTAACTGAGCTTGTCTAAATCATTATCGAAGTTCATAAGAGTTCAAAATCAAAACTCAAGTGTTTAGTGTTAACTAGTTTAACTAATTGAGGTAGGTGAGAAAATGCACCTCACCTGCATGTAGCCATGCAAAACTATCACTAACTGAGTAGAACTGAATGTAACTTACTCCTAACTGAGCTTGACTAGTCACCAACTGAACTCAACTAATGGAGGTTGGCGTGGACACTCCCAGTGGCTCATAATTTGTAGGGATTGATCTAGGAGGATCCTAAACTAATGCATGAAAGTGAAATAAGTGGTAATTGGCATAAATTAATGTTCCCCACACTTTAGTAGTTGGTACCTGTGCCCCAATTAGGCCAAGTGGATCCAATGGTTCTAGTGACTAAAAATAGATTGAAAAAAATCCTGATTTAGAAATAATTGACCAAATTTGACAAGGGAGGATTATATTATTAACACTCTCTAAAATAGGTTTATCAATCCCATTCAAAATCTCTTTGATTTCATATAGTTCAGACTGAAAACAGGTTGCACATCATGAAAAACCACAAGGAGACACAACAACAAAGGCCTCCACTCTGTAACACAAAAAACTAGGTTTGCGTACCACTCTGTAATATAGGAGAACCATGGTTAACTTGTAAACATGAGAAACGATGCAGAAAAACCCTCTCTTTGACTCTGGCTAGTGAATTACATAATGAACCATCAAAAACTGAATCCCCCAAACCAACTAGGGAAGAATAATAATCAAAACGTTCTGCACGACTGTGGAAGATGGAATGGGCATGCATCCCTGTGATTTATTGCTTCATAAGAAAGAAGGACGCTTCCCATACTATAATATTTCTTAGAATGAAAGCTTGCTCATACATGAAACCGATTCCCATTCTTTACTCTACCCAAGGAATTAAGTTCCTCAACCGCTCTTCTAGAAGAATTAAATGATTGAGGACAGAGGACAAAAAGGTACCTAAGGTTTTATGAGCTTCCCCATTGACATCTAGTCTCACCCTATTGGCTCAGAATTTTGACTAAATCCCATCCCTATTCCTTGTGAAATCATTCCCCCATCTCTTACATTGCAGTTCATAGCTAGTTGTGTTATTTTATTAAATTGCATATTACATGATATCTCAAAAATATATAATGTACTTGATGAGCATGAGAACCATTGGCATGAACCTTGATCGCTGATGCAAAAAACACTAAATCAATGGTAGGGCCTTGGCCTTAATCTCCTTGCCATGATTTAAATAAAATATATACATCATGTACAATTTTAATACCATAGGGTCAAAAATAGGGTGTTACACATATTATTGTTGTGCGCGGATGATCTATTTCGGACTGGAAATGAGAAACATATCACATATTGCAAGAAGAAGATAGCTGAATAATTCAATATGAAAGGTCTTGGATTAATGCATTATTTCCTAGGTTTGGAAGTGTGGCAGATCCTAAAAGGAATATTTTTGAACCAAGGAAAGTATGCAGTGAAAATATTAAAGAGATTTTATATGTTGGCCACACCCATGGATACCAACATGACGATGTTTTCTGATGAGACATCAGATTTAGTGGACATGAATCAGTACATGAATATTATTGATTAATTGATGTATCTGATGAATACAAGGAAAGATATATGATTTTATCTCAACACCTTGAGTCAGTATCTAGCTAAACCTAGATGTGTTCACTTGATAGCTGGAAAGCATGTGATAACGTACCTGAAAGGTATGATAGACTTGGGAGTTTACTATGGTAGAGATCATGACTATACAGATTCAGATTGGATAGGAAGTGCCGCAAATAGGAAGAGAATCTCAAGTGGATGTTACTATCTGGGATCCTCCATGATCTCATGGTTTCATAAGAAAATTTCCATTTTTTCTCTCAACATAGCTGAAGAAGAGTACATAGCATCTTTCTACGCTAGTTGTGAAGCAATATGTCTTTAAAAACTGATGTCAGAACAATTTGACATGAAGTTGGATTCCAGAGTGATTCTTGGTACTAAAGGGAGGTATAAAACTCTAGTATGTTAGTACCGATAAAGAAGTTGCTGATGTTGTGACTAAGCTTTTGTGACAATATTGGTGTAATTTGAAAATAATTTCCTCACATGGAGGAACAATTATGATGATAATACAAAATTTTCTTGCAAGGAGGAATATTTATTATAAATACACTTCTCAGAAAGGAGAAACAAGCTGAAGATATGGACCCCTCTCAGAATGATGAAACAGGTCGAAGATATGCACCCTTCTCAGAAAGACAAAACAAGTCGAAGATATGGACGCTTCCCGAAAAGGAGAAAAAACATGAAGATAGAGACTCTCTTTGAAAAAGTAAGAACATTTCAAAGATATGGACTCTCTTCAGAAAGGAGGAAAAAGTCGAATATATGGACTCCTCTCAAAAAGGAAGAGCAGGTCAAATATATAAACCCTCCTCGAACAGAGGGTGAGCAGGTTGATAATATGGATCATTCCAAAAAATTGGGAGGGATGATGAGATTGACATCAATGATGGGATGATAGTGATTCTCCTGCATGAAAGAGGCCAAGTGCACCTGAAGATGCTTATAAGGTACAAAATTCACTTGTGGATGATAGTATCTTCTCTTAAGAATGGTAGGTATAACACTTTCTTCATGAGAGTGGTCCTTACTAGCCAAGGATGGCACTGCATACTCTACTCTCACATGGAGAGTACCCACATTTAGTTGTGGATACCGTAAAATAACACTCTCTCAACAGTGGTCCTAACCTTAGTGGTATGGATGCTTTATGATGAGTCCTCATGGAAGACATGACCAACATTTACATGTATTCAAGATATTCTCTACAGATGTTACTCTCACATGGAGATTACCCACATTTAGTTGTGGATAACATATAATAACACTCGCTTAGGAGTGGTCCTAACCTTAGTGGTATGGATGCTATACAATGATTCCTCATTGAGGACAAGGCCAAAAATTTGTTTGCAATCCATATCTGCTCTACAGACAATATTCTTGCATGGAGAGTATCCTACATTGATATGTAGTTACCATAGAATAACACTCATTTGGGAGTGGTCCTAAACACCATGGTAAGGATTCTGTATGATGAATCCTCATAGATGTTGTAGTATAACACTCACTAGGGAGTGGTCCTAACCTCACTGGTGTGGATGTTCTATGATGAGGGTTGATATTTTAAATGCGCTTGAGATATGCTCTACAGACAATAATCTTACATGGTAGAGTATACCTACACATGATTGTAGATACCATTATATAACACTCACTTGGAAGTGGTCCTAAAATTAGTGGTATGGATGGTATATGATGAGTCCTCATGGATGATAGGGCCTGCACTGGGTGCAGTCAATATATAAATTTAGTTGTATATGATTCAACTAATTGATATCATGGATCAGGATAATTGAGGATTGCATAATCCTTGGACTTATGTCCTAAAGTGATCAATATTGATCATCCCACAGATAGATCATATGTACTGCAGGTAGTGTTGAAAAAAAGGATGAAGTAGATTGAAGTACAACAACAAAGGATCAAGTAGATTTAAGTGCAGCCACAAAGGATATAGAATATCAAAGTGTTGCTACAAAATATTGAAAGGATCAAAGTGGTTCTAGAAAGGATCGAAAGGATCAAAGTGCGGCTGCAAAGGATCGAGAAGATTGCAGTGCTATTGCAAAAGATAGAAAGGATCAAAGTGCACCTGCAAAGGATCGAGAATATCAAAGTGCTTCTACAAAGTATTGAAAGGATCAAAGTGGTGCTGCAAAGGATTGAGAATATCAAAGTGATGCTACAAATGATTGAAAGATCAAGGTGCTTCTACGAAGGATCAAAAGATCAAAGTGTTGTTGCAAATGATCAAAAGATCGAAGTATTGCTGGAAAGGATGAGAAGATCGAAGTGCTACTGCAAAGGATAAAAAGATCGAAGTGATGCTACAAAGGACCAGAATATCGAAGTGCTGCTGCAAAGGATATGAAGATCAAACATTGAATCCCTACTACAAAGGATAACAATATTGAAGTGACACTACAAAGGATCGAAATGTCGAAGCATTGTTGCAAAAGGATCAAGTGATTGTGTGATGCAGAAGATGAAGACATTGAATATTAACGGTTCCAGTTACTGATTGTGAAAAATTCCTATGACATATAGATGGATCACCTTGATGTTGTTGCAGATATTGTCTCTCTATTCTCCTATAGTCTATGATTATTTTTTCAGTAGAATAACCTTCTCATTAAAGGGTAGTGTTGAATATTGTAACTTCAAAGGATATTCTAAATGTATTTGACTGATGTAACCCAAGGGATATGTTATTATTTGTCCGAAAGGGTGTTACTATTTTAGTCGGTAATAATATATTCATGAGGTAAATCCTCCATTGTAAGTCAGGTTAATAGTACCCTAATGAATATAATATAATATTGTATTCAGTATTCCTAAGTGAAGTCGACCCAGTTAGTGAAATGGGGCCAACTTGTTAGGTTAAAAGTCAAGTGAGAAAAAGAGTATAAATAGAGGAGACGTGTTGTTCATTTGAAGACACACTCACTTGTGTATAAAGCATAGGATAGAGAAATACATATTTGCAAGGAGAAGGAGCACCTATTTTGGGTTTTATATTTTTACTTTTGATACATCTATATAGAGAAAGTTTTTTTGGGTTTTCTTCCCCATGAGGGTTTCCCAGGATAAATGTTTGTGTTATTTTGTGTGGTTGTGCTTCTATATATTTTAGTGATCCTTTTTCTTATGTTTATGATGTTATGATGCTAAATGTTATAAGATATGATATAACTATCAAAAAATCAACACACTAGAGTCTTCATTCTTTTTGGTCTTCTCTTCAGCAACATGGGCATGGAACTTTCAATTCTTCTTCTTGAACTTGTTTTTGTTAAGTGGACAATGTCTAGAGATATGTCCTAACTCATGACATGTGTAACATTCATGACATGAGTAACTTATTAACTCTTTTGAATTCTTGTGATCTCCTTATAGGAGATCCATGATCCTTCCTTTTCTTTTTCCCACTCTTTGTATGAGTAATTAGAGCTTGATGTTCATTTTCACTTAACATTTCTTCTCTATTTTATAAATTTCCATCTTCTTGTACAAATTCTTCCCATAGCTTTATGAACTTAGCTAGCTTTCTTCTAGCACATATTCCTTTGATGAAGGAATCCCATTATCTTGGAAGATCATTTAGAGTGGTCATCACAGCTTCAACTTCTTCTACCATGTCACCAATGGATTCTAGCTATTATTTGATTTGATATACTCTTCTGAAGTAAGATTGCATGGTTTCTTCCTTTTTCATACTCACACATTTGAGTTGGTTTCTCAAGGTCATTCTTCTAATGATGTTCCTCCCTTCAAAGATATTTGCTAGTGCATCAAAAGTTTCTTTTGGAGTATTGTTTGAGGACACTTTTGGGATCAAATAATCCTTGATAGATTCATCTATGATCCTCTTGGGATTTATCATATCCTTATTATATTGGATTTTTCCTAATCTACCTTTGGTTCCCTAACCTCCTCTTTGATGTAGCATTCTAGGTCATGTTATTCAAGAATGAGCGCGACTCTTGTTATAACGGATTTTACCACACATGGTGGATCACACCTTTATGGCCTTCCCTATCCCTCTACAGACTCTTTAGACTCCATGGACCATTTTTGTACCTTTGATGTTTCCAAGATCATCCCTAAAAACATATAATAATTTCCAAACTCGACTTTTAATCTCTTTCTCGTGTATATACACGGATTTGACCCTTAAACCCACGTACATCGAGATGTGTGCAAAAGGCCAAATGATTTTGGAGTTTTCCTTGATGTGGATCTGAGTCACTTGTCTCGTGGCCTTCCATATGCCTTGATATCATTCGGATTCGACCTCCCATTACCCCATTGAAGAGCTATATAAGTAACCCTTTGGATACATTGAAAGGGGGAGGAATTGAAGAGCAAGAAAATTATAGTCCATTGCTGTCGGAGCTTATACTTGACTCTGCATCCCTTTGTACCTTCAAGCACTTTGTGTTCTTCCCAAGCTTTCCTTTTGGTTGTGAGCTTGCTATCGAGAGATGGAGTATTGAAGTGGTGGAGGCCCAAGTGAGGGACTCAATTTTTTCGATTTGCAGATGTGCCGATAGAGGTTGTCACTATTGTAATCTCTGTTTTATATCAATAGAAATATCTTTTCCTGTCCAATAATGTGCATTTAAATGAGTATTTTATCTATGGATGCTTTCAAATGCTTATATGTTACTGATTATACATGCTAGATTAGGTCTAACACAATTATATATAGCATTCTTTTCTTGTTTGTTGAATGTTGAGGAAGCAAATTGGTAATACAAGCGAGAGTGGAAAATATCAATGGGGATTTACATCAACTGTCCGAAATAAGGTACGAATTGAGATCCTTTAGTGTTAGATGTTTGGTTTCTCTTGCATATAGGGAAGGATTGATTTCTGGAGTTAAGATGTCTATTATGGTACCCCAAGCCATAGGAATCTCTCTCTGTAACAAATTGGTGACTCTGTTGTGGAGTTCCTAGTCATTTTTCTTTGGGGTTTTTTATCGGCATTCACTATTTTTGAATTGCTCTGGTTTCTCTATTTCTGAGTCGGGTTTGGGAGCATGTATGTCTGGTAGTGTTTGATAGGAGTAAAGTCTATCTCAACTTGTCTATTTTACCTTATTTTTATCCCTTTTTCTTCCTATATGCGAGTTTTTGCTTCATAGTCACATGTACATGCGGTTTTGACTACAATATCCACGTATATACGCGGGTTTTTTGCACACAGTCGTGTATGCCCTGAGTTTTGATTTTTAGGGGAAGATTAAGTGTTGCTGGGTGATTTTTGATGATTGTTGAGTCTCCTTGGATGTTTCTAGAATCTGTATACACCTCTATTTCTGACCAGAGATGCTTTTTAGGGTAAATTTTTTTTAGGAATGTTCTTGTCATTTTATTTTCGATTTTTTGTTTTGGGATTAGTTCATTAGGTCTCTTTTAACTTAGCACTTTGTGTGGGTGTTGTTTGATAGTTCTTGCAGATTCTAGGGGTGGTAGAGTCATTATTTTTCTTTATTATCTCATTTTTTGAAAAAATACAAAAATATTTGCTTCTTTGCATCATTATGCATCATTAAACTCTACATTTTGCATGGTACTTGCACTAGCTTTGCTTAGAGAAGTGTTAGTCAGGCTTTCATATAGGAATGATTGCATTTGTCATTTGAAGAAAATTTTAGATTTCCCGTAGTAGCATGTCCTATTTTTCATTCGACACAATCCATTTGCATTGATTGTTAGGTGTGCATTTTACTTCATGTTGCGTCATAACAACACTGATTGCACGATCATCTACCTTTTTGAGTAATAAGCCAATTAAAAACGCATAATAAAATGAATTACACTCTTTTCTTTTATAGGGTGCACCAACAAGATTAGGTTTTAGGGTATTGGAATAATTCATTGTGAGTAAATTCTCCAACTCCACTAAGCAAAACATGTATGTGTCTGTCCAGGTGAGAGTGTGAAATTCCTTGGTATAATTAGTGTTTCTTAGGATCCCCCTCTTACAAGGCAGTTAAGCATGAGGCAGTGTGAGTGGTTAATGATTGGGATGACCCCTAGTCATAACTGAGTAGCACCAGAGATATTTCCAGGATTGTATTCATTTCTGGGGGATCTTTTGATAGTTTCAGGCTTAACTACCCTACCCATACAATCAATTCCGCATGTGACTATCTACATGAGCATTGATTATATTGAGGTGAACTTAGTTTCCTTACCTAGGTTATCGAGGGGGTACTTTGGAGGGGTTATTCTGTAAGTGTCCCAACCAGGTTGGGGTCAGATAGCACAGTCACTATATGCATTGAAGTTGAGGGCCACAATAATTGGTTATGAACCTCCGCTTGTTGTGTATGGGAGTTTCAAGACTCTCCTAGGAGAGACATACCTGCTTCATTTGGGAGCTCACATATCTTATCCTTGTTTGATTATGATTGGATTTAGATTATATAGGGGTATGCTCTGTGCACGGTAGCTTACTTAGGGTTTGCGTAATTAGAAGAGTCTTTTCTATTTTTTGAGTCATTGTGGATTCGGGTGCGGCGCTTCACCGTTCTCATAGTTTAACAAGAATTTCACCTTCTACATCTCCTCCTCCTTTGGGATAGAGGAATAGACAGTCCAGGTGGAATACTTCTCACATTGATTCACACATGATGGGGGATCATGAAAATCAATTTACTGAGTTGTATTCTCCACCTCATGAGGTTGGGGAAGAAGATCCTATTCATGTATATGATCCTTCACCTGATATACCTACACACTCTAGGTATGATCCCTCATTCATAGGTCATTGGTACTAGCTTCTGGGCGATGAGACTCATCATGAACCTACAAGCACTAGTTATGTTAGTTATGGCATGTCTAGTATCCTTGCACATGATCTAGCATAGCATGCTGAGTCGAAATTTGAACCTAACACTATTCCTGGGGGCACTCCTACTCCTTTCCATGTGGAAATATTATCGAAAATGAGTCACATTGCACCCTCCATCCCAATGGTGGAGGCTACATCACATGTTTTTCCTAGACCTGGGTTGAGTAGTCCTATTCATATACCAGCACCAAAACGAGTGACTATAGGGAATACCACTTACATCACTTCACATGTCCCTTCGTCCTCTATTTCTAGTTCTTCAAATGTTATTCCGCCCCCTCATTCATGTGGTCCTTCGGGCTGGAATGTTGCTACTAGTCATGTTCATACTACAGCTACTCACGTAGTCATGTCTCAGAGTCAAGTACCTTTGGTTGTCTCGGGAGTTCATATTCCTACTTATGGAATGTCTTATGGTCTATCACAGGGAGTTCCCCATATTCATACTTATGGAGTTTCTTATGGGACATCTCATGGGACATCTTATTGAGCTTCTCATGGACAATATTATGGACCATAGTATGGATAGAGCTATTCACCTTATGGGTACGAGTATCAAAAACCTGCTTACTCCCCGAATTATGGCTTTCTAGCTCCACATAGTCAAGGTACAACACATTATGGTGCTTCCATGCAACCCTACATGGGTCAAATGGGAGGAGGACACTATGGACATGGCCATGGTGTTTACGGTAATCAGCCTTATGTGAACCAAAATTATCAGGGAGCGTGGCATTGACCTACTCAACCTAGGCTCCCTTTCCTCGCAATGTTAAATTTACCTAACTTGTCAAGACTAATAAATGATCTGGTATCTCATGACCCGGCTTGGCTGGCTGTCCCTAACAAGCTTCCCTCGGACATTCCTAAATTCGAGGGAAAGCCAAGAGAAGATCTTCGTGAACATGTTACTACATTTCACCTTTGGTGCTCTTCTAATTCCTTACACGACGATTCGATATGTTTAAGGTTGTTTCAACGCACCCTCATCGAGACTACAATGAAATGGTACATACAGTTACCTAGGGGGGCATTCGTTTTGTTTGATGACCTAGCTATGACTTTTCTCAATCACTTCCAGCTACTAGTGCATTAAAATGCTGGTACAAAACTTTTGTCGACATTTCGGTAAGACAAAGCCACGTATATCTCAGACCATATCCAAAAGTGGCGTAGATAGAAGATATTGATTAAAGCCTTCATACAGCCAGAGTTTCTCCTCTAGTGGTTCCTTAAATCATTACTACCTTATATAGTGAAGGATGTTTCTACTTCTGGAGTTCAGAATGAGGAACAAGCCATTTTTAGGGCACAGGATATGGATTTGATTTATGCTCAATCCAGATTGTTATATGAGATCATTCCTAATGATCCATGTTCTAGTTTCGACCCTAAGGTCAAACATGGACCACATGCCAATGGCATTGTTGGTTGTATGAGTACCAAACTTGTGCATTCGATTGTGCAATAGGTGAATCAATTGTCTATCAACCAATACACTTTGGTACAAGCCACAGCTTCGTCTCAACCCACCCAAATGGCGAGTGTGCTTTCGATGCAATCTTCGGACCAAAAGGGTAACCAACAACCTAGAAGGAATAAGAAAAAGGGTAAAAACAATCATAAGGGTGGGAATAGGAATGAAAATGCCAATTTTGATGAAAATAATTCCCACAATGCTGGGTGGAACAAGCAGTCTAAAAATAAGGTTAAGTTTCCTTGGAAATTGTGTAAGGATGACCACCCCACTCACTTTTGCCCTCGTATGGAAGACACCCCGATTTTCATAGCACAGGGCCCAACTATGCTGACCAACCCTTTACCCCATAATCAAAACATGAACTCAAGGACCCATGATCATTCTAGCGAAGATCAAGATCCACCGGAAGCCAGTAGTGGTCATGGTTGCATCAACATGGTGCATGCTACTAAGGTTGTGACTCATGCGAAGGAGTATGGTTCGTCACAATAAGACCTTGGAAAGGAACTTGCTCCACCCGGGAGTCCTTTTTGTATTGAAAACCATGTGGATAAATATGAAGTTGCACCTCACATTCCTAAGGGAGTCCTAAAGCATTCGGGGCACAATCTTAATGCTCGAGCCACCCAGATCTATTCAGTTGTCAAGTTTTTGGGCCACACTCCTTCTACGATGTCTGCACTTGAAGTACTTCAGAGTTGTCCTTCAGAAAGGAAGGCTTTGCTTTCTGCTCTTGGTGTTAACGATGATAACTCTTCCTCTGTCATCAAATCTGAAACCATGGGACTGCAGCCTTTCTTGCATTACTATGTGTCTCTCTTGATTCATGTAGAATGTCTTAACATGACCGTCAAACGCACTGTGATTAACGAAGGAACTGCTGCTTCCATGATGTCTTTGTCATGTTGGAAGGGTTTGGGTTCCCCCGAGTTGTCTAAATATACTACCATGTTGACTGCCTTTGATGGTATATCATTTCGGCCGCATGGGATTCTTCCTTCTCTTAAGTTCCATTTGGGAGAGAATACCTTCGTGATCGAGGTCGAGGTGGTTGATGCGCCCCTTGATTACAATCTGTTACTGGGTAGGAATTGGATGTATAGTATGCAAGCTGTAACTTCTTCTCTATTTTGACTTGTATGCTTTCCATTTAATGGGAAGATTGTTACAATTGATCATACATCATTCAAAAATATGAGTGTTACTACATCATCAGGAGATTCTATCTCGATTATCGATCATTCTCAGCCGACAACTGGGAGTGTGGGTGTTGGCATGTATCCATCCCTTAGGATAACCTTTAGTTGTTCTACACCCGATCTTATGATCGGGTCTAGTTTCGGTGGGGCTTCGTCTTCATTGAGTTCGGTGTCTTTTTGCACTACCCATATGGAAGATACTTGGATCCTTCCTACACCAAGTCCTTCAAGTAAGCCTATTGAAATGGACGTGTCATTGCCTGCAGCAATGCTATCATATCAAGTGAATCTTGAATGTGCTGTGGAGCCTAGTCCTTCCTCTTCGTGAATGGAAGAGGAGGACCCATATGTGATGCTAGCATGGGTAGTTGAGTCTTCT
The DNA here is from genome assembly GCA_001517045.1 of Pseudotsuga menziesii. Classification (NCBI taxonomy): domain Eukaryota; kingdom Viridiplantae; phylum Streptophyta; class Pinopsida; order Pinales; family Pinaceae; genus Pseudotsuga; species Pseudotsuga menziesii. Next base: position 149,568 of record LPNX011104318.1, read on the forward strand.
CATGCACATGATTGCCTTGATAGTGTTTTTCCATCAAATGAAGCTATTATTGAGGCCATGTCTTGGGTTGAGACACCTTGGAAAGAGTTCCACCATAGATCTTATTTTCTTCCTAAGCTTGACTATTTGGAGTGTGAGGATTTTAGGGAGATTCTTAGTGAGAGAATTGGTAGTCTCGTGGTTCCATTGAGCTCTCTTGGTCTGATGGATGATGGAAACATGGAGAATATATCTCCTACCATCCCTATCAATATATATCACGATCCTGGAAAGATTGAGAACGTCTATATTGGGGGAGAATGTTCCCATGCTGAGATTCAAGAGCATACCGAGCTGTTCAAATACTTTTGTGATGTATTTGCTTGGTCATATGAGGAAATGCCAGGTATCAACCCTCATATTGTCGAACATGAAATCAAGACTTACCCAAGTGTGAAGCCTGTTTGACAATGCTTGTGTGTAGTGAATCCTAGAAAAGCACCCTGTAACATCCACAACCCTCTAACTGGAAAATAGGATGCTACCAAACCATAAAAAACCTTCAGGAAAATATCCCCATGAACATGAACATGCATATAAATTGAAATAAAATGCTTAAAACATAAAACATGATAAGATGCATAAACATACAAGGATGCATAGTTACTCAACATACCATGGAAGCAAACATATACATTCAAGCATCAACATATTTGTCATGATTCATGAAACAATAAATGTAATTGCAGAAGCCAAATGGACAACAACACTAATCTTATACAGAACTCATCCGTAACCAACTACGTCGCTTCAATGTTCCACTCAACCATAGGCCAGTGTGGTCATCAATCTCTCAGCAACAACGCCAACCCCAACCTGGCCATGATTCCCTAAGGAATAAGGGACTAAGCAGGCTTACACATAGCCAAGGTACACAAAATAGCCAAGTCAACATAGTTGGGTTTATCAGGCCGTGAAGGAGCTAGGAAAGGCTAAATGCTAAGCTGGTGGTATCAATGGAGATTTAAGTACACCTACAATAGAGATAGCCTAACTTCTAAGACATCCACACACCCAACACCAAGAATTAGTCCCTTATCTGCTTCACAATCCCTCAGGCCCCAAATTCCCTTTCCAATGCTCTTCAAATGTTGTGGAGAAGAAAGCCAAAAATCTAACTATGTCTGAGTGGCTCCCAAACACCAGGTTTCTCAAGCATACCCAACCTCCAATCCCGCTCTAAACAATCTGAAGACCAACCACTGCATACCCAAAGTGAAACAAGCAGTTCACAGCTCTGTGATGAAAATAAAGACAACAGGGTGACAACCCAAACGAAAATGGTGAACACAGCTCAAGTCAAACAAGATGATTTAGAGTTGTTCTTGGCCCTAGCGTGGCCAAAACAAATCAGTAACAATCCAAAAATATGTTTTCACATGCAGCAAACCAAAACAAGGGGAAGGATAACAACCATGCTTTTACCATTGCAGCAACGGGAGAAACACAAACTCACAACAAATCTCAAATGGAGGCGAATGTCTGATTCTCATCCTGGACAGGGGAAATACATACATAGAACCCCAAATTAGTATGGAGACACACACATACACATCGTTAGAATGCAAAGTCTTATTCACGGGAATTCATGGGTGACAGAACATGCTTCCCAACTTGCTACGTGAGTCCCAAAACAATGAAGAACCTTCTACATGAGGAGGACCATGCCCCTTTTCTCACTAGTGCGTAAGGAGAGTGAACATAATGAATGTCTATGGAGGAATAAACCCCCGAACTTCCCTCCATGAGAGTGATCCAGACAAAGGAATGACCATGAATTGAAAGAATGGAGTCATGGGAGAGTGGAGGGAGTGGAATATTGCTCCCCTACCCCAACAGCGTGAAGAGGAAGAGTCCGCTGGTGGAGTGGGAATGTAGTCAAGGACTGACAGTCCTACAACACCCACCATTGCTTAGCAATAAGTGCTCCTAGACAACAGAAGTTTAAATAGGTGGTTGACACATGGCAATCTCCCAATGCCCCCCATGGTTTAGACAATCCACCCCCTTAGCCTTAGGAATCATGCCCTTTTCATTAACATTACACCATTTTAGCTGGCTATAGGTTCATTTTAATTAATGTCCATATTTACATGATGCCAAAACTATAATGTTCCAGATAGCACGATATATCATCGGCAACAATCCTTATTGCTGAAACATACACAACCAAATTGATGGTGGGGATTTTTCCTTTATCTCCACACAACTATTAATTACAAAATATATATCATGTATCTTTTAATGCAAATAGGGTCAAAACTGGGGTATTACAATCCCCTCCCCCTTGGAATAACACCATCCTCATTGTTCCAATTCATAGGAATACATATACCATTTGCACATTCAAAATTTCAAAAGTTTGCAGATCTTTCCCACGTTCAATCATTTACTTTGAAATTTCAGGGCCAAGCCCCTAGGCTTCCATGAGCTTCTCCTGCTGGTTCTTAGCTTTTGGCTCATCCCTAAGTCCAGGAACTTTGTGGCTGCTACCCTCTTTATGTTCCCTCGTTGGGTAGTCCCGGCGGTAATGATTTCCTTCGCATTTCCAACATTTTGCTGGCTGCTTCATGTTTACCTGCTCAATTTCCTTTGATTCTTCATTCCTGGAACATTTCTTAATGGATCGCTTGGACAAATGTCGCATCATTGATCCACTTTCCTTTCCATTACATATTGCTCCAAAAAGGATTTTCACCTCCTTTTGCAAACAAATAGAGTCTTGCAAAATTTGGTGGTTCATCTCATTCTTCCTTTTCTATATCTTGAGCATCTCTCCAAGATTCTCTTGGGTCTTGGTAATAATTTGAAGGATACTTCCAGCTAAGTCCAACAACTTTTGGTCGGTTGCCATGATCAATGTGCACTACTGGATTTCACTTTTCTCCCCTGTGAAATGCATCATTAAAATTTTGTTAGACCAAGCATAGTATAGGCATTAAAATCAGTCAATTAATTACCCGATTGGCATGACAGTCCAAGTCTCATCAAGGAGACATTCATATTTTTCATGCCTTCTGAACAGGCACATGAGCTCATTCATGTCCATTCTTGGGTAGGCAATTAACTATTCTAGCATTCGCAATTTACTTTAAGAAAATACACACATTCTATTTTCAGTCATAAATGGATTCAACAACCTTTTGTCTTCATAATGCATAAGTATATATATAGATATATATAATCAAAAGGAAGGAGAGAGAAACAATATTTTTTCTCCCTTCTTTGTCTTGTTCCATCCTGGAACCCACACCACCATTGTGGTTTTCATGCTCTCAGCCTCTTTCACTTCACCATGAATGCTGGACCAATCCCTCTTGGTCATGACACTTAGTGTATTTGGTCTATTCTAGACCTTTCAACCATGGAGCCTCCCCACATGGTTTTGTCTCAGCTGCTAGGACCTTCATAGTCTCACTAGCACCTTTTTCATTATTGCTCATTTTGAGCTCTTCAAGACAGTCACATGTCCACGTGCACCCCTAGGATGCTCTCATAGTCCTTGCTTCCAGTGATACCTATATTCAAACATTGAATAGATTCACATGTTTAGTTTATTCTCATCGGTTTTTATGTTTTAAACAAGAGCTTAAAACATCATCACCAAATCATATACATATGTATTTTCATAAGCAAGAAATTGCAAAATAATCTAATACTCATTTGTATTTTGTGTTTCCTCTCTGGTCCACAGGTTCTTTCTTTGCTTTGCAATCCCTGGGATTGCCTATGGAATTGGATGTTAGGTCAGCACGCAGGCTGCTCCACAACATCAAATAATCAATGTCCAGCTAGTACATCTTCATGTTGACTAGGCTTGGGACTTTATCAAGATCATTTTGAGGTCCGGTATCTACTATGGATCCTTAGGCATATAAAAACCCTATTTCAGTGACATCTTCACCACATCTCATCAAATCCCCACAATTTCCACAACATCCTTTTATACATATCAAGCACAATCAAGCCAACCTATATTTGGGTTTATCGTACCGTCCAACCAATCCAATACACAATTGGGTTTATCAGGCTGCAGGCAATCAAGGAAATATACTACTGGGTTTATCAGGATACTCAGCCTAGCCGGCTAACAGTTGGGTTTATCAGACTGTATGTAGTCTAGCCAACATTGTAATGTAACCATTTACCCATCCTCTTTAGTGTGCGACACCAAAGTGCATCTGTTTAGCTTGACAACACAAGCAATACAAGCAAACTCATCAACGTTATTGCTCTAAAACGGTAATCATATTTCATATCATTCTCTATCAAGTATTGAGACACCAGGAGTGCATCCACTCCCTAGGGTTTAATCAATATTGAAAACCCTTTCATGACTCGACATCGGGAAAGTGTGCATCCCTTTCCGACGTGTGCCATGTAGGCCCTATTCATACTCAAGCAATCTGCCATAATGGAAATAAAATCAAAACATGCTCTGCATATCAAATTTAACAAGTTGACATGCATATCCTTAGATAGGGTCACATAACACTTATCCATTTGCTGAGGCAATATTCTTTCATTAAGGAGGAATGGGGGCTCCCTTCTCTGAGTTGACAGTCCCTCGATTTTCCACCCCAACTCCTTTTTACATTTCATATCCACACATGTCTTGCCGACATAACCTATACCATCTCACTCATGTTGCTCACCAAACATATAGTGCAGATGCGACATTTCACCCGAAACCCATTTCCAAGATAAGGGAAAACCTCCCCATGAAGTTTGGCTCCTGCAGGCCATCACCCATGATATTCCTATAAGGTGTACCCCTGGCACATTCATCAAGTAGCCAAACAGTCAATCATTATTTGATAATACAATTCAAATTTAATTGTTCCATAACCAAGCAATGACATTCGTAATTAAATTCATTCTGAATTTGCAACTATGTCTACTACAAAAATTGATTTGTTTGGCAATGATGTGATCCTCATTCGTGGGTCTCTTGTAAGTAGCACCACTATGCCCATTATAATTTTATGCTTACTAGCATAACATGAACACCCACTTACAATGTGTCCTCTTGACACAATTCTATGCAAGCCAATAGTGATTAGTAGTTGTCAGCAATTTCTCAAATATGAAATTTGCAAATTCAAATTGACAATTCATTCTACATACAGACTATTTTCATATCCATGAGGCTCTTCTCATGAGGTTTGTCTCTTTCACATGGTAGATACCAAAATTTGTCATGGTCTTACCCACTTTTCCATGCCCAAAGCAATCTACCTGAAATATGAACTTCAATCAACCAAACACTTGGTAAGTGTTGATGCATATAACTTTTTCCATTGCTACAACAATCACTGAAGCATTTTCAGAAGTATAAAATTCAAATACTTCCAGTTGTTAGCATATCAATACTACCAAAACTTATTTACTTCATGCAATCATTGTCATACTAAAATTGCAAGGTATAGTCACATCATCTATGTAATTTAAATGAATTGTTTAGATACTCCTTAGTTCAAAATCATATCATTGTACAACCTTCCCTTCCATAGAGCATTTTCAACAGCCAATTGATCATGACTACCCTCTTCATGCACTCACTATCCTGCATTCACATCAGCTCTTGAAATGTTTCCAAAATTGTCATCAATTCATCATTTCAGCCATTAGTTATTCATAATAACACATGCACTATCTCGATGCATTCATGCAATGCATCATAGCATTTGCACCCATACTTATGTATGACTATCTACAACATTTACTCATACTTTTCCTGTGCATCCATTCAATGCATAACTACAATATTTATAAAATATTTTAATGCATATCCACTCAACACTACCTTGCATTGATATAGGAATACTATGCATTTAAACATACTATGGCTTAACCATGACTACCTCATACAGGATGCCCTCCTGTAATCAAGACCATTAGTACTCACTTTCTTTGAGTTACTATGTTCATAACAACATATACAGACAGGCCACATTTCTATATGAATGTAGTATAAATTTCAAATACCCACATGGTATGAGATCTCTTTCTTTTACCACTCCATGCAATTGTCATAATTAAACCCTTACCTTCATGGGTCCTACTTACACCCTTGACATTACTAGTTTGGTTGGTCCTTTGTAGGAGATTGCAAAATTTGATCACCAACTTTTGATTCTGGACATGTTGCCTTATCCCTTTGTCCATAGGGTTGTTCGTCACATTCATCAGCATCAGCAATAGATTTAGCCATGTCCGTGTTGTCATTGGTTTATCCACTAATGCCAACACCAATGCAATAATCATCATTAGTGGTTCATTATAAATGCATAATTCACCAACATGTAATATCATATGCATGCAAGGCATATCCTCATACATTTTATGTACAAGACTTATAAAATGTAATTATAATTAGCAAGACATGGTTTAAGGAAATTTCCCTTTTCAAGTCCCTCATCTTTGCATGGAACTCCTCTTCCACACAACAACTGGTTTGACTTCATGGTATTGCTACCTCTAGGATTGCAATTCCTGGATTGTCCATATTGACAGCAACACATTTGTTTTTCAAGCAATCAAGAGTACTTTGCTACTCCGCATTCAAATCCTATTGGATAAGATTTCCAACACCTATTCACATGCTTCATTCTGACCTCGGGTGTGAAAACCACACCACTTTAAAATGTTGATTTTCACCAATTTTAGGCAAAACACACAATTATATTTTTTTGGTCTGGAATGCTAACTTCAGCCACCTAGAATTTTCTTCATTTTTAGCCTTGAAACTACTGAAAAATCCAATGAAAAATTCATTGAAAAATCCACTGAAACACTAGCTGAATTTCATTGAAAATTCCACTAGAAAAACCCAAATTTCCCTTTTCAGATCGGGTCTCTTTCCCACTAAAAATACGATGTTTCGGTGAATTAAACAACAACTTTCTTTCGATTCTCATCGACGACACTAACAACTAACATTTTATGCTGTGTCGGTGGTTCCATCAGCTTTAGTTTCTCGATGTTCTGCTATCGGCGATGCCAAGGTCTGTGGCATATTGGAATCAGAAAACTAATTATTACGGCATAGGGCAGTTAGTACCATAGACATCCGCAATGGCGCAATTCCAACCAACTGTGGGTTTCATAGTCATGAACGTCGGCAGTCGGAACAAATAATCACTATGTGTCGATGATTTAGAATTGAACGTGCCCACTGTGTCGGCGACTCAGACCACAAATTTTTTTTGACATTTCGGTGATCCAACAACAAATTTCCTCCACTGTGTCAGCGATCGGGGAATCAATGGTTAAAACCTCTAACTGTCGGGAGGATAGTTCACATGACATATGAAAAGGCAGATGCATGAACAACTAAATCTTTTCGATGATGTTCATCGGTAGTCCAATCTTCTAACATTTTACGATGTGTTCTTCACTTAGGTAAAATTTCAGAAAATTCTCCCTCTTTGCATCGGCTCCCTAAAGAACTAGGATTCACCGGTCTTTGGAAGATCTCCGCAGAAACAGTGGCCCTTCCTTCAACTAATAATCATCGATCCATCATCAAACCTTCATCGATGGTCTCAATAAAAGAATATGTCAGCTCTCCCTTCCTCTAATCAATGTTTTCCTTGTCTAATTTCCGCCTACGTATCATCGGCGCTTTCGTCGTCTAATCATCGATAATCAAAACAACTAATATTTGTCGATCGCCGATGGTATCAACCCTTAAGCAAATTTTTAGGGAATTCCTTCTCTTTGTCTGCCACCATGTCGACACCTTAATCACCCATTTTCTACCAACATATCGACGTTGTCATCGTCTATCCTTTGCCGACATCTTCCGCAACATCGACGATCCAAAAAACTACGTTTCGTTGACGTATCGGCTATTTGGACAACTAAATTTTTTTGATGTTTCCGGTACTTAGCCAAATTTTCAAAAAAGTTATTTTCTTCATCCATCGTCGCATCGGTCGCTCAATATACTAACTATCGTTGACATTTCATCATCCTTCAAGATATCCCGACCGAAACTGCGGCTCATCATCACTGATCAATTTTTGATGGCCCGACACTTCCAACTTTCCGGAAACATTTTCCTTCTTCCCTTTTCCTGCATCGTAATTCTTTCCGTCTAAGTGAGTCGATGTTTCAGCGGTCTTCAGCTGAAGGATTCTGACAATCTTGGCACTTAGACAAAATTTCCAAAAATTTCTTCTTGTCTCTTCATTTCCGGTGCCGTGTTGACTATTCAATCAACTAATTCTTGCCAACGTTTCAGCGCTTTCATCTTCTTCCTTCTGCTAGCGCCATCGAAAAACCTTTCGCCTAAATGCACCATCGTTTTGGTGATCATCAGGTGATAGCTTTCGACGAATTTTCACACCCTTCGCCATCTAATGATCCCCTATATCGGAGGGATTTTTGAATACAAATTCCCCTGCATCGGAGGAGCATCCCACTAAGTTTTTTGACGGCTGACAGTCTGGACACTAAAAACAAAAATCTGAAATTTTTTTATTCCGTGGTTCCCATCGAGCGGCCTTCCGCTTAGGTGATCCAATGCATCGGCGAGACTTTGGAATAATTCCTTAGACGATCCGATGATCCCAATACTTAGAGAAAATTTTCAAATTTCTCTTGTCATGCACAAATTTCTTCTGATTTATGCTGGGCACAAGGCAACATGCCTCTGCTAACTGGTTCTTCATCACCCATAAATGCCCATGCTGCAACCTATAGGCTCTATCACTGCATCTTCATGACCCATTCAGGCCCATGCTGCAATCTTTGCTCTGATACCACACTGTAACTTCCCTGACCCTCCGCTCAGCGAAGAGGATGCTACCAAACCATCAAAAATCTCCGGGAAAATAGCCCCATGAACATGAACATGCATATAAATTGAAATAAAATGATTAAAACATAAAAATTGCTAAGATGCATAAATATACAAGGATGCATAGTTACTAAACATATCGTAGAAGGAAACATATATATTCAAGCATCAACATATACGTCATGATTCATGAAATAGTAAATGTAATTGTAGAAGCCAAATGGACAATAACACTTATCTTATACAAAACGCATCCACAACTAGCTACATCGCTGCAACATTCCACCCAACCATAGGCTAGCGTACTCATCAGTCTCTCAGCAACACTGCCACCACCAAGCAGGGCATGATTCCCTAAGGAATAAGACACTAAGTAGGCTTGCACTAAGCAGTCTTACACATAGCCAAGGTACACAAAACAACAAAGTCAACACAGTTGGGTTTATCATGCCATCAAGGAGCTAGGAAAGGCTAAATTCTAAGCTGGTAGTTTCAATGGAAAGTTAAGGATGCCTACACCAGAGCTAGCCTGAATTCTAAGACATCCACACACCCAACAAAAGGAATCAATTCCTTCTCTATTTCACACTCCCTTAGGCCCTGAATTCGCTTTCCAATGCTCTTCAAGGTTTGTGGAGAAGAAAGCCAGCAATCTAAATTTGTCTTAGTGGATCCCAAACACTAGGTTTCTCAAGCATACCCAGCCTCCAATCCCACTCTAAATAGTCTGAATACCAACCACTGCATACCCACAGTGAAACAAGCAGTTCACAACTTTCTGATGAAAATAAAGACAACAGGGTGAACATAGCTCAAGTCAAACAAGATGATTCAGAGTTGTTCTTGGCCCTAGCGTGGCCAAAACAACTCAGTAGAAACCCCAAAAGATGTTTTCACATGCATCAACCCAAAACTAGGGGAAGGACAACAACAACGCTTTTACCACTGCAGCAACGAGAGAAATACAAACTCATAGGAAATATCAAATGGAGGTGAAGGTCCGATTCTCATCCTGGACAGGGGAAACACATACGCAGAACCCCAAATCGGTATGGAGACACACACATACACACCGTCAGAACACGAAGGCTTATTCACAGGAATTCATGGGTGACAGAACATGCTTCCCAACTCGTTGTGTGAGTCCCAAAACAACAGAGAACCTTTTGCATGAGGAGGACCATGCCCCTTTTCCCACCAGTGCGTAAGGAGAGTGAACAGAATGACTCTCTGTGGAGGAAGAACCCCCTGAACCACCCTTCATGAGACTAAGCCAGACAAAGGAATAACTGTGAGTAAAAATCATGGAGTCATGGGAGAGTTGAGAGAGTGGAATATTGCTTCCCTACCCTAGCGAGGTGAAAAGGAAGAGTCCACTAGTGGAGTGGGAACATGGGAAAGGACTGACAGTCCTGCCACACCCACCACTACTCATCAATAATTGTTCCCAGACAGCAAAATTTTAAATGGGTGGTCGACACATGGAAATCTCCCAATGGCCGCCATGGTTTAGAAAATCCCCCCCCTTAACCTTAGGAATCATTCCCTTTTCATTAACATTGCACCATCATACCTCGCTGTATATTCATTTTAATTAATGTGCATATTTACATGATGCAAAAACTATAATGTGTCAGATAGCACAAAATACCATCGACAACGATCCTTATTTCCGAAACATACACAACCAAATTGATTGTGGGGCTTTTGCCTTTAGCTCCACACCACGATTAATTACAAAATATACATCATGTATCTTTTAATGCAAATGGAGTCAAAACTGGGGTATTACACACCCGTGATTAAGGCTGAGATAGAAAAGCTGTTAAATGTTGGTTTTATCTATCCTGTTCCCTTGATGGAGTGGGTTTCAAACCCCGTTTTGGTTGATAAGAAGCAGGGAGCGATATGTATATGCACTGATTTCTATCCTAAGGATAATTTTCCCACACCATTTATTGATCAAATTCTGGATGAGTGTGCGGAAAGCAAGGTATTTTCCTTTATGGATGGATTTTTCGGATACAATCAGATCCAGATATAACCCGAGGACCTACATAAAACTGCATTTATTTGTCCTTGGGGTACCTTTGCATATTGGAAGGTGCCTTTTGGCCTTAAAAATGCCAAAGCCACATTTCAGCAGGCTATGCCCTTGATCTTCCATGATCTCAAATCGATTATTGAAGTCTTTTTGGATGAGGATACATCATTCCTACCATTTGAGATTAGTGTTCGAAAGATGCCGCCATTACTTGGTTAGATTAAATACTCATAAGTGCATATTTTGTGTGAAGTCTGGTCACTTGTTAGGGTTCATTGTCCCCAAGGAGGGTATACGAATTGATCCCTTAAATGTTGAGGCAATACTTCAATTGTATCCTCCGAGAAACATTAGACATCTTCAATGTTTGCAAGGCATGGCGAATTTCTTGCAGAGATTCGTGGTTAACTTTGCCAATTTGACTAAAGGATTTATGCATCTTTTGAATAAGGACACTACCTTTTATTGGGATGAGTGAGCGTAGGCGTCCCTTGATGCACTTAAGCGATCCTTAGCATCGGCCCCCGTGATTATTCCACCCGACTGTAGCCGTGACTTTTTTCTTTATGTGGCTGCGTCCATGGAGATGATTGGTAGGGTTTTGGTTCAGGAAGATGAGGAGCTCCATGAGCATGTCATATATTATTTGAGCTGAAACCTTGTAGATGCAGAGATCCGTTATTCCTATGTGGAGAAACTTACCTTAGCTACCGTTCATGCAGTTCAAAGATTGAGACAATACATTCTCCTTCGTCAGACCTTGGTGGTAGCCCATGTCAATCCATTTCAGTTTGTACTTACTAAAAGAATGATTGAGGGAAAGTATAATAAGTGCATTGTTATCTTGTAAGAATTCTATCTCGAATTTGTTTCACCAAAATCAAAAAAATCATTGATTTTTGTGGAGCTTATATCTGATTTCCCAAGCAAGGAGGAGGAGGAAGTTTGTGAAGATACGTTTGTCAATGAGGACATTTTCCTGATCTCAAGTTTGGATCCATGGTATGGGGATATCATCATATATTTACAAATGTTGAAAGTGCCTACTCACCTTTCACGGGATGAACGACAATGGTTACGTCACGTATCCAAGAACTACCTTATAGTGGATAACACATTGTACTGCCATGGGGTAGATTCCATTTTGAGTCGTTGTTTAACTCATGAGGAGGCTAAGCTTGTGCTGAATGATTACCATGGAGGGGCGTGTGGTGGTCATTTATTTGGGATTTCTACAACCCAAAAAATCTTGAGAATTGGTTATTTCTAGCCATCGATCTTTAAAGATTGTGTCAATTCGGTCAAGAAGTGCCACCCTTTCTAGGTGTTTGCACGCAATATGCGCTCACATCCTTCCCCGTTACATCTGATTATCACCATCGATCCCTTCACTAAATGGGGGATTTATTTCATGGATTGCAACCTACCTTCAGCTGGGGGACATCATCATATTATAGTGGCTGTTGACTATTTCATGAAATGGGTTGAGGCTATGCCCACGGTTAAATCCGATGGTGAGATGGCTACACATTTCATATTCAACTAGATCATTACTCGGTTTGGTATTCCGAGGGAGATTGTCACTGACCATGGTAGGCACTTTCAGAATCGAATGATGGAAGAGTTGGCCTCGAACTTAGGGTATATGAAGGAGCATTTCTCTTCTTATTACCTTTAAGCGAATGGGCAAGTTGAAGAAGTGAACAAATCACTTAAGTCCATTCTCCAATGAACCATCGCACAAAGCAATACCAATTGGCATATCATGTTATATCCTACTTTGTGGGCCTATAGGACCCCGGTTAAGACTACCACCAATTTTTTTGCATATCAGCTTGTACATGGAGTGGAGTCTGTCTTGCCAGTTGAATGCAAAATCCCTTCATTGAAGCTAGCCATAGATATTTTAGCAAACACTTCCACATTGGAGGAACGTTTGGTCCAATTAGAGAAGCTTGATGAGTAGCGCTGAGATGCCTTAGTGGCTCTAGAAGTATATAAGCGTTGCCTTAACGTCCAATATGATAATTCTGTCCATCTGAGGAAGTTTAGTGAAGGTGATTTGGTCCTTTTGTGGGATCAAGCTAAAGAACCCTTGGGGGTAGGAAAGTTTAATCCCATGTGGCACGGTCCTTACATTGTCAAACATGTGTTAGATAAGGGTGCCTATGAGCTAGTGGACTATGAAAGGAAAGCCTTGGTAGAGCCTAGAAATGGGCTCTATCTTAAAAATCACTATGCATGATCTCTAGCCAGGGCTGATTATTGTATATTATTGTACTTTTTTTGCACAGTTAGGTTTTTCTTATGGTGATCGGGTTTGTTGATTAGCTTTCATTTCTTATGGCATATGTCAAGGGAGTCTTCCACCTATATAGGATTCACTGATGGTGCTAGCTATCACATTCAACACTCAGCCTTTGTTGCTTGGGTGATTTATACTCCTATAGGTTAGGTATTGTCTTTAGGAGGCATATGTTTATGGGCATCTTCGAACAATGTTGCTGAGTATAGTGCCGTTATCGAGCTTCTATGGGATGCCACTTCACATGGTGTTCTCTCTCTTGAGGTACATCTTTATTTCTAGTTAGTAGTGTCATAGCTTAGTGGCTTGTATCATGTGAGGAATCCAACATTATTACGAAGATTCTTATGTGTGAGATTGTTAGAAGGACAATTTGACAACATAACGTACATACATGTTCCAAGAATTTATAATCAAGTTGTTGACACATATTATAACTATGTGTTAGATTGGAATTTGTTTCATATACCGTAAGCTCATCACAAGTATACATTTTTACACATGCAAATAAATAAAATCGATCATCATAAAAAAATTTCATTAAACATCCAAAAAGTGACGTCATAATAAAAAAATGGGACTTCCGAGCCACCAAAATATAATACACGGTAGTACAAACATGAGTCACTTGCAGGTATTTAATCCTGGGGATAGGAGGGGGTTTCTGATTGTGGAAGGTCACCACGGCTCTAGCTAGTCATCGAAATAACTACACCGATGCTTGTGGTACACCCACCACCTGACGCTGCATGGCCTCGGGAAAGTCCTCGACTTGTACCATGGGTACTCTATGTGTCAACCGCACAAAGTTTGTGTGGGTGCTTTGCAGTGTCTGCTCCGCATCCACACCCATGATGTAATCTCCTCTTCTCCTCCATCTATGACGAGCGAAATCATTATGCCATCATGGTCCTACATCTGCATACATATGACAGATTGTCACTATTTATCGTCACACAAAAACATGTCTTTTGGTTCCATATATCAAAAAGAACAAAAAAAATTAAATAATTCAAAAAAAACTTTAAAAAGACGGTTGAGATTTGTTACCAATGTCACCGTATGTTTCTCTTGGTGGTAGGGGCATGTTGGGATCTCCCCAAAAATATATCCCTGCATAGGGGTAATCATCGATGGAAATTATCTTTCACTGCCACCATGGAAAGAAATCAGCTGGATAGGGGTTAGACACCCTACCTCCGTCCAGTGTGCGCATCGCATATGCCCAATGTCATTGGGATGGAACTCAAACCCTGTGAGGAGGAACATCAACTCTAAGGCTCAGCTCCGGAACATGCTTGAAGAAGAACATGCTCATTATATTGTTGAAACCAAAGTTTCGTACCCTGCCCATCCTGTAGTCACTGAGATTTTGCTTCATGTTACTCAACAACGCAAGACTCCAATCATAGACTTTGGGTCTCATGCACTTCACTGCATAGAACATCAATGGCCGCGAGGCCTAGTGGAGTGAGGCTAGCACTGCTATCCTGTCAAGTGCCAGTAGTATCGCCTTCAGGCCTAGTACATGGATGGAGTTTGTCAAGATTTGACTCCCAATCTTTTTCGTGTCTGGAAAGTAGTATACAGCAATATACTCATCAATGGTGAGGCCACCTCCGGGCCTGCGAGAATCTAGGTTCACCACCTCTCCCCGTCGAGACAATCTAGTAATGAATTATATGTCCTCCACCTCGATCGTGAGGGACATCCCATTGATTGGAAAGGAATCTGAGTCAGGATCCTAGTAGTCTACTAGCATCTGCAGTAGTCTTTGTTTGGCCCTCAGGCTTCCAAGACACCAAAACGTATATATCCCACATGCACATAGAGCTTGTTGAGCCATTAGATTGCACCGTACAGCTTCTTCTACATCCCTGTGTTCTCTCTCCCACCATTCTAGAACCATCCTACACATTTAAATTAAGTTTTGGTCAATATTTGTCTTTAAAAACCATGAACGCAGCTGCATATGCGACTGTTTGGAAAACAATAGCATATGTACACGGGTTTGGGTCATTTTTCCACGTATAGCCATCTTTATACGAGGGAAAATCTCTAATTTCTGCGTGGGCCGAAGAGACTATCTTAGACTAGCCTAGAAATTGATTTTGACCATGGAAATTGAAAAACATTACATGCAAATGGAAGAGCAGGGCATGGGAAGTTACCTGAAAAAACCGGTGTCAGATTTTGCCGGACGAAACTCCCAGGATTCGCGTTTAAATTTCTGAGCTCAATTGGGTAAAAATTTCAAATGATATATAATTTTTGAATTTTTTACTATTTATAGAAAAAATTTCAAAATTTTTACCCCCTTTTCTATAGTTTTGAACTATTTTTGACTAATATGATGATGTAGGAGACCGTTTTGAGCGTCGTTTCGACCATTGTTTTGACCCGTTTGTGCCGATATTATGTATGATGTTTAACCTAGAATATAGGTTAGATTTCACCTCCATTTTCATTTTGCATGACCTTATGACCATTTCATTATAAACTTAGGTACGAACCCATTCTATCCTGTCACGGAACCTTCTTGCTGTTTTAGAAGTGACATGGTCTGAATGGTAGAGTTTGACCTTACATGGGTGCCCTATTTAGCTCCTTGTTTTCATTTGGTGCCCATGTCGACAGTTTGTCCTTTATGGTGTGGGAGTCCATTGTATAGTATCGTCATGTCATTTCGCAAGAGCTTCATACTCCTCTTGATATTTTCGCTGGCCTATTTCCCCAAGACTCCCTTATGTCAAGTTGTAATTGCATTATCATGAGCTTTTCCTGCCTCATTGAGCCTTATGCCAACTTCCCCGACTTTGAGTATCAGCCATATAGCCCGAACTTGTCTCATGTCTAGCCACACAGAGCCATTTTGTATATCCTTTGCATCTTGATTCCATGTTTTTACCGGGAGGGGACTTTCCCCCAAGTGTCGCTATCCTACACATGTGTCCTTGCATTGAGTATAGGTATGTTCTGTTGCTTGGAACTAGTTTGTTTGTCCCTTGACACTCATCTCCTCATAGTCTATAACTATAAAGAACTTTTATTCTTTTTCAAGCTTTTCAAAATATTTGAAAATGTCCAAAAAAATCAAAAAACCAAAAAGCCGGACAAGAAAAGATGTTATCTTTGGCAGCAGTCAAGTCGTGTCGCCTTCAAACAGAGCACTATATATCACATCCGTTGTTTGGGTTAATAGTTTGAATTTAGGAGCTATACTCATTTCTCTAAGTTTATCTTCATTGATTGGTTAAGCTTCCAGTCCCTATGGAGCCTCTATCGATTCCACCTGTGTCGCAGAGATGTCCCAATTTTGTATATCGTGTCTATGCTGCCTACATCCAGTCACCATTCACCTTTATGCTCTTGTTCAAAGGAAGTTGAAACCTAAGTTGAGAATTCCTCATATATCTTGACTTTGCATGTCAGCCATTCCTGGTACAGGTTTTGGTTCGTGCACATGATGATTGAGTCCTTCCACATTATACAGATTTACTGAGTACCTTGTGTTGGATGATGGGGGATTCCTTAATGCCCTCCTTCCAGTGGATTTCATCCCATCAACTTCAGATCGTTTATTCTGGGATAGAAATCTAGAGTCATTTTTTAGAGCCTTGAGACTTATAGTCATCAGTGGCGGGTTCTCTCGCCATCAATAGTTTTCGGGAATACATCAATTTCCCCTGATCAATGGATTCTCTCAAGTGTTTGACCTCAACACATTTATTCACACTTGTTAGTTTTCACTCTAGTACCTTGATTCCCATTTTCATTATCGATTGGTAATATCACGTATGTTAATACTATACATCAATGATTGATAATCAAACGATGGAATAACATGTTCGACCTCGACACCTCTATTCACATAGGAGGACATGTACTCGTAGCAGTTTGTGTAGAAGACCTTCCAGATTGGTGGCATTTCTTATATGCTATTTCCTTAATTGTTCCAATGTTGATGAGATTTTAGCTCTCATGACTTGATTCCAGTATATGTCAGATATTTTCAGCCATTATAGAGATCCTGATCCATTATATATCTTCATCCTTCATGGAGATCATGATCCTTTGTATATCTTCATCATGGAGATTCTGATCTATCTATATTGTATGTGGCGATGACCACACATTTCATATTTTCTATCATGCCTATTGATGGCCATTGTACTCTTATGTATCCAAGACTACTACATCTACTTGCAGTCATGTGCAGAGTTTGATAATTGTATTGTACTGATTGGATAGCTGGTTCTTCCACTGGTTTCTTCATCACTCCATTTTGGGGATGGACTTATAATGTATTTCAGCCATCGTATGACCCCTCTGACCTCACACATTAGGGGGCATCTGTTACCACGTATTTTACCACACATGGTGGATCACACCTTTATGGCCTTCACTGTCCCTCTGCAAACTCCTTAGACCACATGGACCATTTTTGTACCTTTGATGTTTCCAATATCATCCCTAAAAACATATAATAATTTCCATATGCGACTTTTAATCCCTTTCTCATGTATATACGTAGATTTGACCCTTAAATCTGTGTACATCAGGATGTGTGCAAAAGGCCAAATGATTTTGGAGTTATCCTTGATGTGGATCCGAGTCACTTGTCTCTTAGCCTTTCATATGCCTTGAGATCGTTCAGATTCGACCTTCCATTACCCCATTGAAGAGCTATATAAGTAACCCTTTGGATACATTGAAAGGGGGAGGAATTGAAGAGCAAGAAAACTATAGTCCATTGTTGCCGAAGGTTATGCTTGAGTCTGCATCCCTTTGTCCCTTGGAGCAATTTGTGTTCTTCCAAAGCTTGCCTTTTTCTTATGAGCTTTCTATCAAGAGATGGAGGATTGAAGTGGTGGAGGCCCAAGTGAGGGACTTAGTTTCTCCGATTCGCAGACGTGCCGACAGAGGTTTTCACTATTGTAATCTATGTTTTATATCAATAGAAATATATTTTCCTGTCCAATAATGTGTATTTAAATGAGTATTTGATCTATGGATTATTTGAAATGCTTATATGTTATTGATTATACATGCTAGAGTAGGTCTAACACAATTATATAGCATCCTTTTCTTGTTTGCTGAATGTTGAGGAAGAAAATTGCTAATACAAGTGAGAGTGGAAAATCAACGAAGATCTACATCAACCATCTAGAATAAGGTACGAATCGAGATCCTTTAGTGTTAGCTGTTTGGTTTCTCTTGCATATAGGGAAGGATTGATTTCTGGAGTTAAGCTATTTGTTGTGGTACCCCAAGCCATAGGAGTTTCTCTCTGTAACAAATCTATACTTCCATGCTTTGATATTATCTACACCTTCACAATTTCTATTAATATTGGTAGTGTTTTTCATATTTAATGAATGATAAATTCAAATCTAAAAATACGACACAATACTTACTAGTTTGAGGACTGATTCTGGAACTAAGTTCAGGATGACATAGGGTTTGACTAGAAAAACCCAAATTTTTTGATGAGATCACTTGTAGAGATGAGTGGAGGAAAATATGTGCCTCCCTAATGTGAGATAGACTATATCTTTATTTTCTTGAATATGATGATGTAACCTTGGAAAATTTTATGCCCTTGTTTTTCCCACCAGTAGTGGTAGGTGCAAAAATAAAAATCCTCAGAATTGAAAAATGCTTTGACAGAAAGATGCATCCTCCTAGGGAGAGTTGAATGGAATTTTTTTCATATTATATGTTGAGGAAGGTGTTACCACCTAAGTTGTACTTAGTGGTTTTTATCAAGTGATCCTGGTGAACCAGAGAGGGTTAACGTGTTCGGACTTCAAAAGAATTGTGGAAGTACTTCTGGGAAGTGCTTGTTGTATCATATCACATGTTCATACCCCATGGGGGAATTGTAAATGTTCTAGCATGATAGTGTCTGTAAAATAATCGGTCTATTAGACTTCATTTGTCAATCTGATCAGCCCAGGGTGTTTTTTCCCTTGGTTATTATTGGTTGTTGAATAAACGACTGATAATTTATGAGTTTTTCACTCCATAGCTCCAAAGTTGGGGTGGTCGGCTTGGCATTTAGGCCTATTCAGGTTATTAGAGTCTACGTGTCAATGTATAAACATGCTAGACATAATTTTTGAGTCATATGAACATGTCTAAGTCCCCCTAGGTGTTTTTCAATTTTTCAATTTTTTAGTTTTTTTAGTGTTTTTTATTAAATTTAAATTTTTCCAAAACTTAGGCTATTTTTTAATAGTTTAATTGGAAAATTTAATTTTGTAATAAAAGTGGGTCAAATAATCGGTTTCAGTCATGTAGGTGCTCATTTTCAAGCTAAGAGCACCATGTAAACCCATGGACCCACTGTTTCCTAGTTTTGAGTGATTTTCCATCACTCAGGTCAGAAAGCCCCAAAAATCAATTATTAATTATTTTAATTAATAAATTGATGAATAATGGAGCAAATCCAAAATCATAAATTAGTGGATTCTCAGCCGATTTGATTAAAATCAGTCAGATCTGAAGCAGATTCAATGGATCTGACAAATCTTTGACTGAAGGAGGTGATCAAATCAGATCCAGAGTTGATCTTCAACATCCTTTATGGGGAATTTCGCCCTCCTTCTCTACTCCCACGTTTTTGGCTCATCTGGATGAGTTTTGGTAGATGCTTCAGTCAACAGGTCGAGGTGTCAGTCAGATCAGCCCCCCGATTGACAGTTGCACTCAGTGAGACTCAAATCTGGCTCATCTAGACATAGATCAGGCACTGATGGACTCTCCCTCAGATGATTTGATGTATCTCCTTGGGATTTGTGCCCCCCCTGGGCTGGATGGCCTGTATTTTGTATATATCCAGGCACAGCTTCCTCTTCCAAGCTAGTTAGAACTGGGATTGAGGTGCTGCTGCTATTGTATTGTTGTAATTCTTCATTTGAAATAAAGAAAATCTTTGGAGGCAATATGGTGTGGTGCCATTACATGTGTGGATGATTATTGCCATTATTCTACTGAGGTAACCTGTATCTGTGGTCATTTTTTGCTAATTTCTTGTAGATCTGTGGTTAAGATTGGTAATTAGCTTATTACAATCTTGATAGGAAAGGTGTTGTTCAATAAGTTTGTTGAATGTCACTCTCCTTTGATGCATGTTTGTAGATCTATATCTAGCATGTCCTATAAGCTTATATGCATGTTATCTTGAATCTCTTTGTATGTACTAATCAGATCTCACAAGTTTCTTGGCAAGTTCTTTGATTTCAGCTGAGTTGCAGGTTCATAATTTGGAGAGGATGCTGATCTAGTTTGTTTCTTCATTCTCTTCAAAACATTCCAAAAGGCATAGTCCCTCGACATTCCACCTGAAAGCTCCACTGTGGATCTTCAAGGAAAACAACAGTTTTCTCCTCTTCTTCCTCCCTCAAAATCAACACTTTACCCAGTTACATTTTTGGTTCATAGCTATGATTTCATTTGGATATATTTCATCAAAGTAAAATGTACATATATCTGAAATTTCATAGCTCATATCCTATATATTGCACTTAAAAAAGTTTCATAAGCATCCTAGATCTAGCTATAGGGAAATCGTCCTTTTTGCATGAAAATTTAAAGGAAACTTGTAGATTGCATGCATTAGATTTCCTTTCGCTGTTATAAAATTAAATATTCTGCAATATCAGCATTTTTTTTGGGTGCACAACAGAAATCCAATATCCCAAGGAAATCTTGCTTTCCTTGGTTACTTTTATGCCTGTTTAGCTAGTTTTAACTTCAGTTTTTGTGAGATAAGGTAGGCTGATCCAAAGGTACTCTTAAAGTTCTTTTGAGAATTTTTTATTCTAACATGATCATTTTATTTTATTAGTTATGACAGAAAATAAAGGAATCTTCTGTCCGAAGTGGCTTTTGGAGCGTTCAGATCCCCCCAGGGGTCTCCCTTTTTTCACAAAATTCTTACAATTTTTGTATAATTGTAAGATATTAGTTTCATCCTGTATAAGGACCAAGAATTTTTTGATATATCATCTCTCTGATATTGTAATCATTTTTAATAAAATTATTCTTCGAATAGGCTCTTTCGAGCCCATTCCCCATCCCCCCTGGGGGGATTCGCGTCGGCGTCCTTTTTGTTATTTTTTCTCATTTATTTTAAAAATAGTATTGATATAATATGTAGGGTATTATAATATATTTCATTATTAATTCCATACTCCATATCTTACATTTCAAAGTAATCGTAATACTTACCCCACGATTTCCCGATTGAACCTAAAGGGGAAAGAGATTCGTGGTAGGATTAATTAAGAAACTAGGATTGTGTATCTATTTGATTTTTTCTATCATTTGTCTATAAGCAATTATAAAACTAACCCCTCCTCTATTCCCCGATTGAGATCCACTTGGATCGAAAGAGGTTCTTGGAGGCTTTTTGTTTTAAACAAGAACAACCAGTTTAAAACTTATTAAAATTTACAAGACTCTAGTGTGTATGCTCTACACTTGGCTGCGGTTCATCCAATCAGTCAAGCTGTATCAAAAGCACTTGGATGACTAGCATAATTAGGACTCACTCTACCAATTGACAAACCATCAGGTGAAAATCCAACACCTAGATCAAACCTCTACGGTGGCAAAATACCCAAAGGAAGCAGGAACTTCTGAAAAGTGACCTCGGGGTGCCGATCTCTATCACACCCTAATGGGTGCATTACGAACAATAGCCCCAGAGACTCCATTTCAGCCCACATATTCCTTGTGGGTAGCCATGAAGGTTTAGTTTTGTACATACTCCAAGTACTCTCGAGTATATTTGGAGTCCCCCCTTAGCCTAATTTTAATCAATTCACACTACAATTTTAACTTAAAATATACCAAGAGGCAATCGCAAAACATTCACTGCAAGCACATACAAGTACATTGTTGTTATTCTCTCACTCCATTCTAAGGAACTGGTTATTTTCTTTATATATATATATATATTGTGTCTCCGCATTGCGCTTTCATGTGTTCATCTTTTCGTATCTCGTCATCTTTAATTGTCTATAGTTAAAATATTCAAAATCCTAAGTAACTGATTCAGTTTAACATCATCACACTAAGAAATCATCCTTAGTAACTTAATAGGGTCTACCCCCTTGGCTCCATTAGGATTTGAGCCTAAACGGAGGAGTCAAGAACAAGGTGATAGCCTTGACTCGAGACTTGCCCCCAAGAACATTCCGAGTGGGTTGAAGATTTCTACCACGCGACCCAGGTGTGTGAAAATGCGGCAACACTTTTTGGTGGCATTAACGGGGATAAATCTTTTTATTCCCGAGTACGACTTTTGTTTTCTTCCTTTTTGTTTTTGCTTTGTTTGATGAATGCTTAGAGTAGATCTTTAATTTTCATCTGGCGACTCCACTGACCTTTTTTCCAGTTTTATTTTTACAAAGAAAAGCAAAGAAATAATTTTTGTGAAAAGATTTATAAATGCTTATTTTTCTGTTTCAGATGGTGACTCCATTGAAGGGATAAAAGCTTGTTTTCTCATAAACTTCTGAAGTTTTGTTGTGTGTGGATGAGCCCATGCAACATGTTAAAACCTTTAAAGCTCATCACTTGACAGCTCCACCTTGTCAGTACAACGTTTTCAAATGGATACTATTTTGGATAAATTAAGGGAGAAATATGGTGCCCAGTTAACCTTAACGTTTCAACCTATCAATTTCTCAAACATCCCTAGTTTTCCTAACTATTGTGATGGTTTGGGGGATGCATATAACTAGCTTCCACCATTTCATGGAGATTATGGTGACTCGGCCATCTGGCATGTCAAATCTTGCCTTCAGTTGATTGCTGACTTCAATATTCTTTATGAAGACCATATGATGGAAATGTTTGCTAGTACTTTTTGGGGTGAGGCTGGTTATTGGTTCTATCAAGGCCTTCCTGATAAATGTATAACTTCTTTTCCAATCTTCCTTTGGATGTTTTTAGAGCAGTGGCATGATGGTAGGGGTAGTATTAATGGTTTAAAAAAGTTCCTTGAAAATATCTGTACCTTCTACCTATCTGGGACAAAGTGTCACACGAAAGCATATGATGGACCTTTTTCCGTGATACAAAGTATTGAAGACTTGGAATCACTTCTTAAACATTTAAGTAAAGAGGAAGTCCATGATACTCCCATAAAAAAGCATCCTAGAGTTTATTTAAGAAATTAAGAAATTAAGTGTCTTCTTAAAGAAAATGAGGTATCTACCAATGCACAGCAAGATTCCGAGGAAGGGAAAATCCAAGATGATCATATTGAAGAGCTTCAGGAGGAGGCCATAATGGAACACATTGTTGAAGACTCTCCTCATGTCACCATAGATGAAGACATTGAAGATTTGGTGTATTCTCAAGTGTATTGCAATGCTGATACCTTTCCAGAAAGCTCTCTAGAGAAATCCACTGAGCAACACATACCAAGTGATCCCATTGAATATGTCCAAAGAATTTCCTTAATTGAAGATAATATTGAAGATCCTATTCATGATATCATAACAAAATCCTCTAAGTAAACCTATGATAAGATCACTACAGTGTGTGGTGACACTAGACATTGTTCTCCTCATGTTAATGAAGGTTTGGAAAGTTTATTGCCTTGTAACATTTTATCTGAAGAAGATTGTTATGAGTACAAGGAAGACATGGATAGGCAGGAGCATGATGCCATGGATGAAGAGTCCCCCACATATGACATGGACGGGAATGATGACTATTGGAATTTCATAGATAATCCAACTTGTGAAAATATTATGGAAAATTCCATCCATGATATGTCCAATGACGGGAGTGTCTATTCAAAAATTTGTGGAAGTCCAATCTATGATACGCCCATAGAGGGGAGCATATATTTGAATGCCTGAGAAAACTTTAGTATGGAAGAGGAGCATTCAGAATTTTCATATGATCATTCAAAGTCATACCATGTAGAGCCGCACAAGGGTATCAGTAATGAATACATTGAGAAACAGTATTGTGAAAAGTCAGATGTGATGCAGTCAGTGGAAAATCAGTCTCATCCATCCTTTTCACATGTTGAGGTTCCTTATGATTTGGAGCTACTTGGGGCTTGTGAAATGAGTTATCATTTGATAAGCCCCGATGATCAATATGATGATGTAGTCAGTCTACCTCATCATTTTGATTGGTATATCAGTCCTTTCCAGTCTTGGAAAGAAGCAGCCTACATGAGCACATACAAGTTTGGGAAGATTTTTTATGACAGTGTTCATTCCTATGATCTCCCATCCATCCCGCACAGCCTGAATCATCATGCAGTTTTGCATTTTCTCAATAAAGTATCCTTACATTAGCTGGTAACCAAAGACAAGGAATTTTTTTTTTATGTTAATAAAATGCTTAGGTGGTTACATTGGATTTCTGATTACACTTAACCCTTTTTATATCATTCTTAGAGTAGGAAAATAAGCTCCTTGAAAGAGGGCATTTACTTTCTGCATTTCTACTTAGCTATAATAAAAATTTGCTTCTTTTAGTTAGTTACACTTATTTTGTTCAAATAAATCAGCTTAATGGTTCATTTGGTTTTTTATAAAACTTGTGCTACTGACGTTTTTCTTGTAAAGTTGAGATGTTTTTACAAGGTATATCAACCAAATTTTCTGGTGTTCTCATATCCTCTCCTTGCCTCAAAGACCAGATCGAGCACAAGTCCCACAGTTGGAGCTAGAATGTTATCACCTAAGTTGTACTTAGTGTTTTTTTATCAAGTGAGCCTAGTGAACCGGGGAGGGTTAACTTGTTCGGACTTCAAAAGACCTGTGGAAGTACTTCTGGCAAGTGCTTGTTGTATCATATCACATGTTCATACACCATGGGGGAATTGTAATAAATGTTCTAGCATGATAGTGTCTGTAAAAGATTCAGTCTCTTAGACTTCATTTGTCAATCCGATCAGCCCAGGGTGTTTTTTCCCTTGGTTATTAATGGTTGTTGAATAAACGACTGATAATTTCTGAGTTTTTCACTCCATACCTCTAAAGATGGGGTGGTCGGCTTGGCATTTAGGCCTATTGAGGTTATTAGAGTCTATGTGTCAATGTATAAACATGCTAGACATCATTTTTGAGTCATATGAACAGGTCTAAGTCCCCCTAGGTGTTTTTCAATTTTTCAAATTTTTAGTATTTTCAGTGTTTTTTATTAAATTTTAATTTTTCCAAAACTTAGGCTATTTTTTAATAGTTTAATTCGAAAATTGATTTTGTAATAAAAGTGGGTCAAATAATCAGTTTCAGTCATGTAGGTGCTCATTTTCAATCTAAGAGCACCATGTAAACCCATGGACCCACTGTTTCCTAGTTTTGAGTGATTTTCCATCACTCAGGTCAGAAAGCCCCAAAAATCAATTATTAATTATTTTAATTAATAAATTGATGAATAATGGAGCAAATCCAAAATCATAAATTAGTGGATTCTCAGCTGATTTGATTGAAATTAGTCATATCTGAAGCAAATTCAATGGACGTAACAAATCCTTGATGGAAGGAGGTGATCAAATCAGATCTAGAGTTGATCTTCAACATCCTTTATGGGGAATTTTTCCCTCCCTCTCTACTCCCACATTTTTGGCTCATCTGGATGAGTTTTGGTGGATGCTTTAGTCAACAGGTTGAGGTGTCAGTCAGATCAGCCCCCCAATTGACAGTTGCACTCAGTGAGACTCAGATATGGCTCAGCTAGACACAGATCAGGCATTGATGGACTCTCCCTCAGCTCACTTGATGTATCTCCTTGGGATTTGTGCCCCCCTGGGCTAGATGGCCTGTATTTTGCATATATCTAGGCACGGCCTCCTCTTCCAAGCTAGTTAGAACTGGGATTGAGGTGTTGCTGCTATTGTATTGTTGTAATTCCTCATTTGAAATAAAGAAAATCTTTGGAGGCAATATGGTGTGGTGTGATTACATGTGTGGATGATTATTGCCATTGTTTTACTGAGGTAACCTGTATCTGTGGTCATTTTTTGCTAATTTCTTGTAGATCTGTGGTTAAGATTGGTAATTAGCTTATTACAATATTGATAGGAAAGGTGTTGTTCAATATGTTTGTTGAATGTCACTCTCCTTTGATGCATGTTTAGAGATCTATATCTAGCATGTCCTATAAGCTTATATGCATGTTATCTTGAATATCTTTGTATGTACTAATCGGATCTCACAAGTTTCTTGGCAAGTTCTTTGATTTCAGGTTCATACTTTGGAGAGGATGCTGATCTAGTTTGTTTCTTCATTCTCTTCAAAACCTTCCAAAAGGTTTAGTCCCTCGACATTCCACCTGAAAGCTCCACTGTGGATCTTCAAGGAAAACAACACTTTTCTCCTCTTCTTCCTCCCTCAAAATCAACACTTTACCCGGTTATTTTTTCAGTTCATAGCTGTGATTTCATTTGGATATGTTTCATCAAAGTAAAATATACATAGATCTGATATTTCATAGCTCATATCCTAGATCTTGCACTTAAAAAAGTTTCATAAGCATCCTAGATCTAGCTGTAGGGAAATCGTCCTTTTTGCATGAAAATTTAAAGGAAACTTGTAGATCGGATGCATTAGATTTCCTTTCGTTGTTATAAAATTCAATATTCTGCAATATCAGTGCATTTTTGTTGGGTGCACAAACAGCAAGCCAATATCCCAAGGAAATCTTGCTTTCCTTGGTTCCTTTTCTGCATGTTTAGCTAGTTTTAACTTCATTTTTTGTGAGATAAGGTAGGCTGATCCAAAGGTACTCTTAAAGTGCTTTTGATCATTTTTTATTCTAACATGCTCGATTTATTTTATCAAGTCTGACAGAAAAGAAAGGAAGCTGCTGTCCGAAGTGGCTTTTGGAGTGTTCAGATCCCCCTAGGGGTCTCCCTTTTTTCACAAAATTCTTACAATTTTTGTATAATTGTAAGATATTGGTTTCAGCCTGTATAAGGACCAAGAATTTTTTGATATATCAGTTCTCTGAAATTGTAACCTCTGTTAATAAAATTATTCTTTGAATAAGCTCTTTCGAGCCCATTCCCCATCCCCCCTGGGGGATTCGCGTCGGTGTCCTTTTTGTTATTTTTGCTCATTTATTTTCAAAATAATATTGATATAATATGTAGGGTAGGTTAATGTATTTAATTATTAATTCCATACTCCATATCTTACATTTCAAATTAATTGTAATACTTACCCCACGATTTCCCGATTGACCCTAAAGGGGAAAGAGATTCGTGGTAGGATTAATTAAGAAACTAGGATTGTGTATCTGTTTGCTTTTTTCTATCATTTGTTTATAATAAATTATAAACTTAACCACTCCTCGATTCCCCTATTGAGATCCACTTGGATCAAAAGAGGTTCTTGGAGGCTTTTTCTTTTAAACAAGAACATCCAGTTTAAAACTTATTAAAATTTACAAGACTCCAGTGTGTATGCTCTACACTTGGATGCGGTTCGTCCAATCAGTCAAGCTATATCAAAAACACTTGGGTGACTAGCATATTTAGGACTCACTCTCCCAATTGACAAACCATCAGGTGAAAATCCAACACCTAGGTCAAACCTCTACGGTGGCAAAATACCCAAAGGAAGTGGGAACTTCTGAAAAGTGACCTCAGGGTGCCGATCTCTATCACACCCTAATGGGTGCGTTATGAACAATAGCCCCAGAGACTCCATTTCAGCCCACATATTCCTTGTGGGTAGCCGTGAAGGTTTAGTTTTGGACATACTCCAAGTACTCTCGGGTATATATGGAGTCCCCCCTTAGCCTAATTTTAATCAATTCACACTGCAACTTTAAATTAAAATATACCAAGAGGAAATCACAAAACATTCACTCCAAGAACATGCAAGTACATTGTTGTTATTCTCTGACTCCATTCTAAGGCACTGGTTCTTATCTTGTTTTATATATATATTGTGTCTCAGCATTGTGCTTTCGTGTGTTCATCTTTTCGTATCTCGTCATCTTTAATTGTCTATAGTTAAAATATTCAAACTCCTAAGTAACTGATTCAGTTTAACATCATCACACTAAGAAATCATCCTTAGTAACTTAATAGGGTCTACCCCCCTTGGCTCTGTTAGGAGTTGAGCCTAAACAAAGGAGTCAAGAACAAGGAGACAGCCTTGACTCCAGACTTGCCCCCAAGCACATACTGAGTGGCTTGACGATTTCTTCCACGTGACCCAGGTGTGTGAAAAGGCGGCAACACTTTTTGGCATTGTTTCCAGGGATAAATCTTTTTATTCCCGAGTACGACTTTTGTTTTCTTCCTTTTTGTTTTTTCTTTGTTTGATGAATGCTTACAGTAGATCTTTAATTTTCATCTGGCGACTCCACTGACCTTTTTTCCAGTTTTATTTTTACAAAGAAAAGCAAAGAAATAATTTTTGTGAAAATATTTATAAATGCTTATTTTTCTGTTTCACATGGCGACTCCATTGAATGGATAAAACCCTGTTTTCTCATAAACTTGTGAAGTTTTGTTGTGTGTATATGAGCCCATGCAACATGTTAAAACCTTTAAATCTCATCACTTGACAGCTCCACCTTGTCAGTACAAGGTTTGCAAATGGATACTATTTTGGATAAATTAAGGGAGAAATATGGTGCCCAGTTAACCTTAACGTTTCAACCTATCAATTTCTCAAACATCCCTAGTTTTCCTAACTATTGTGATGGTTTGAGGGATGCATATAACTGGCTTCCACCATTTCATGGAGATTATGGTGACTCGGACATCTGGCATGTCAAATATTGCCTTCAGTTGATTGCTGACTTCAATATTCTTTATGAAGACCATATGATGGAAATGTTTGCTAGTACTTTTCGGGGTGAGGCAGGTTATTGGTTCTATCAAGGCCTTCCTGATAAATGTATAACTTCTTTTCCAAGCTTCATTTGGATGTTTTTAGAGCAGTGGCATGATGGTAGGGGTAGTATGAATGGTTTAAAAAAGTTCCTTGAAAAGATCTTTACCTTCTACCTATCTGGGACAGAGTGTCACACGGAAGCATATGATGGACCTTTTTTCATGATACAAAGTATTGAAGACTTGGAATCACTTCTTGAACATTTAAGTAAAGAGGAAGTCCGTGATACTCCCATAAAAAAGCATCCTAGAGGTTATTTAAGAAATTAAGAAATTAAGCGTCTTCTTAAAGAAAATGAGGTATCTACCAATGCACAGCAAGATTCTGAGGAAGGGAAAATCCAAGATGATCATATTTAAGAGCTTCAAGAGGAGCCCATGATGGAACACATTGTTGAAGACTCTCCTCATGTCACCATAGTTGAAGACATTGAAGATTTGGTGTATTCTCAAGTGTATTGCAATGCTGATACCTTTCCAGAAAGCTCTCTAGAGAAATCCACTGAGCAACACATACCAAGTGATCCCATTGAATATGTCCAAAAAATTTCCTTGATTGAAGATAATATTGAAGATCCTATTCATGATATCATAACAAAAGCCTCTAAGGAAACCTATGATAAGATCACTACAGTGTGTGGTGACACTAGACATTATTCTCCTCATGTTAATGAAGGTTTGGAAAGTTTATTGCCTTGTAACATTTTATCTGAAGAAGATTGTTATGAGTAGAAGGAAGACATGGATAGGCAGGAGCATGATGCCATGGATGAAGAGTCCCCCACATATGACATGGACAGGAATGATGACAATTGGAATTTCATAGATAATCCAACTTGTGAAAATATTATGGAAAATCCCATCCATGATATGTCCAATGATGGGAGTGTCTATTCAAATATTTGTGGAAGTCCAATCTACAATACATCCATAGAGGAGAGCATAGATTTGAATGCCTAAGAAAACCTTAGTATGGAAGAGGAGCATTCAGAATTTGCATATGATCATTCAAAGTCATACCATGTAGAGCCGCACAAGGGTATCGGTAATGAAGACATTGAGAAATAGTATTGTGAAAAGTTCGATGTGATGCAGTCAGTGGAAAATCAGTCTCAGCCATCCTTTTAACATATTGAGGTTTCTTATGATTTGGAGCTACTTGGGGCTTGTGCAACGAGTTATCATTTGATAAGCCCCAATGATCAGTATGATGATGTAGTTAGTCTACCTCATCATTATGATTGGTATATCAGTCCTATCCAGTCATGGATAGAAGCATCCTGCATGAGCACATACAAGTTTGGGAAGAATTTTTATGAAAATGTTCATTCCTATGATCTCCCATCCATCCCGCCCATCTTGAATCATCATGCAGGTTTGCATTTTCTCAATAAGGTATCCTTACATTGGCTGGTAACCAAAGACAAGGAAATTTTTTTTATGTTAATAAAATGCTTAGGTGGTTACATTGAATTTCTAATTACACTTAACCCTTTTTATATCATGCTTAGAGTAGGAAAATAAGCTCCTTGAAAGAGGGCATTTACTTTCTGCATTTCTACTTAGCTATAATAAAACTTTGCCTCTTTTACTTAGTTACACTTATTTTGTTCAAATAAATCAGCTTAATGGTTCATTTGGTTTTTTATAAAACTTGTGCTACTGAGGTTTTTCTTGTCAAGTTGAGATGTTTTTATAGGGTATATCAACGATAGATTCTGGTGTTCTCGTATCCTCTCCTTGCCTCAAAGACCAGATCGAGCACACGTCCCACAGTTGGAGCCAGAATGTTACCACCTAAGTTGTACTTAGTGGTTTTTATCAAGTGAGCCTGGTGAACCAGAGAGGGTTAACTTGTTCGGACTTCAAAAGACCTGTGGAAGTACTTCTGGGAAGTGCGTCTTGTATCATATCACATGTTCAAACCCCATGGGGGAATTGTAATAAATGTTCTAGCACGATATTGTCTGTAAAAGACTCGGTCTCTTAGACTTCATTTGTGAATCCGATCATCCCAGGGTGTTTTTTCCCTTCGTTATTAATGGTTGTTGAATAAACGACTGATAATTTATGAGTTTTTCACTCCATACCTCCAAAGTTGGGGTGGTCGGCTTGGAATTTAGGCCTATTGAAGTTATTAGAGTCTATGTGTCAATGTATAAACATGCTAGACATCATTTTTGAGTCATATGAACATGTCTAAGTCCCCCTAGGTGTTTTCCAATTTTTCAGATTTTTGGTATTTTCAATGTTTTTTATTAAATTTTAATTTTTCCAAAACTTAGGCTATCTTTTAATAGTTTAATTGGAAAAATTTATTTTGTAATAAAAATGGGTCAAATAATCGGTTTCAGTCATATAGGTGCTCATTTTCAAGCTAAGAGCACCATGTAAACCCATGGACCCACTGTTTCCTAGTTTTGAGTGATTTTCCATCACTCAGGTCAGAAAGCCCCAAAAATCAATTATTGATTATTTTAATTAATAAATTGATGAATAATGGAGCAAATCCAAAATCATAAATTAGTGGATTCTCAGCCAATTTGATTGAAATCATTCAGATCTGAAGTAGATTCAGTGGATCTGACAAATCCTTGACTGAAGGAGGTGATAAAATTAGATCCAGAGTTGATCGTCAGCATCCTTTATGGGAAATTTCACCCTCCCTCTCTACTCCCACGTTTTTGGCTCATCTGGATGAGTTTTGGTGGATGCTTCAGTCAACAGGTTGAGGTGTCAGTCAGATCAGCCCCCCGATTGACAGTTGCACTCAGTGAGACTCAGATCTAGCTCAGCTAGACACAGATCAGGCATTGATGGACTCTCTCTCAGCTGGTTTGATGTATCTCCTTGGGATTTGTGCCCCCCGTGGGCTGGATGGCCTGTATTTTGTATATATCCATGCACGGCCTCCTCTTCCAAGCTAGTTAGAACTGGGATTGAGGTGTTGCTGCTATTGTATTGTTGTAATTCTTCATTTTGAAATAAATAAAAGATTTGGAGGCAATACGGTGTGGTTCCAATTTAGGGATGATTTTAGGGGCGAATTTTAGCCCAGTGGGCTATTTTTCCATGTTTTCCTCCCAAAAAAGATTCGCCATTTTACATTTTTTGAAGCCCCATTTCGCCCAATTTTGATGGGGTAAAATTTTTTCACCCTAAAAATCGCCAAATTATTATATAAACAATATAAAATCCTTGGAAATTAAATATTTTTTGAAAAATATCGCCAATCATTTTATAGTTTCCTTTTTAAGAATTGGTAATATTCGCCAACATTTATACACTTTTAAATAAGTAGGGTTCCTTAAAATCATCCCTGGGTTCCATTACATGTGTGGATGATTATTGCCATTGTTTTACTGAGGTAACCTGTATCTGTGGTCATTTTTTGCTAATTTCTTGTAGATCTGTGGTTAAGATTGGTAATTAGCTTATTACAATATTGATAGGAAAGGTGTTGTTCAATAATTTTGTTGACTATCACTCTCCTTTGATGCATGTTTAGAGATCTAGATCTAGCATGTCCTATAAGCTTATATGCATGTTATCTTGAATCTCTTTGTATGTACTAATCGGATCTCACAAGTTTCTTGGAAAGTTCTTTGATTTCAGCTGAGTTGTAGGTTCATACTTTGGAGAGGATACTGATCTAGTTTGTTTCTTCATTCTCTTCAAAACCTTCCAAAATGCATAGTCCCTCGACATTCCACCTGAAAGCTCCACTGTGGATCTTCAAGGAAAACAACACTTTTCTCCTCTTCTTCCTCCGTCAAAATCAACACTTTACCCGGTTACTTTTTCAGTTCATAGCTGTGATTTCATTTGGATATGTTTCATCAAAGTAAAATATACATAGATCTGATATTTCATATCTCATATCCTATATCTTGCACTTAAAAACATTTCAGAAGCATCCTAGATCTAGCTGTACGGAAATCGTCCCTTTTGCATGAAAATTTAAAGGAAACTTGTAGATCGCATGCATTAGATTTCCTTTCACTGTTATAAAATTCAATATTCTGCAATATCAGTGCATTTTTGTTGGGTGCACAAACAACAAGCCAAGATCCCAAGGAAAGCTTGCTTTCCTTGGTTCCTTTTCTGCCTGTTTAGCTAGTTTTAACTTCATTTTTTGTGACATAAGGTAGGCTGATACAAAGGTACTCTTAAAGTGCTTTTAATCATTTTTTATTCTAACATTATCACTTTATTTTATCAGGTATGACATAAAATAAAGGAAGCTACTGTCCGAAGTGGCTTTTGGAGCGTTCAGATCCCCCCAGGGATCTCCCTTTTTTCACAAAATTCTTACAATTTTTGTATAATTGTGAGATATTGGTTTCAGCCTGTATAAGGACCAAGAAGTTTTTGATATATCATTTCTCTGATATTTTAAATTCTGTTAATAAAATTATTCTTTGAATAGGCTCTTTCGAGCACATTCCCCATCGCCCCAGGGGGGATTCGCGTCGGTGTCCTTTTTGTTATTTTTGCTCATTTCTTTTCAAACTAGTATTGATATAATCTGTAGGGTAGTATAATATATTTCATTATTAATTCCATACTCCATATATTACATTTCAAAGTAATCGTAATACTTACCCCACGATTTCTCAATTGACCCGAAAGGGGAAAGGGATTAGTGGTAGAATTAATTAAGAAACTAGGATTGTGCATCTGTTTGCTTTTTTCTATCATTTTTTTATGAGAAATTATAAAATTAACCCCTCCTCGATTCCCCGATTGAGATCCACTTGGATCAAAAGAGGTTCATGGAGGCTTTTTCTTTTAAACAAGAACATCCAATTTAAAACTTATTAAAATTTACAAGACTCCAGTGTGTATGCTCTACACTTGGCTGTGGTTCATCTGATCCATCAAGCTGTATGAAAAGCACTTGGGTGACTAGCATAATTAGGACTCACTCTACCAATTGACAAACCATCAGGTGAAAATCCAACACCTAGATCAAACCTCTACGGTGGCAAAATACCCAAAGGAAGCGGGAACTTCTGAAAAGTGACCTTGGGGTGCCGATCTCTGTCACACCCTAATGGGTGCATTACGAACAATAACCCCAGAGACTCCATTTCAGCCCACATATTCCTTGCAGGTAGCCATGAAGGTTTAGTTTTGGACATACTCCAAGTACTCTCGGGTATATCTGGAGTCCCCACTTAGCCTAATTTTAATCAATTCACACTTCAATTTTAACTTAAAATATACCAAGAGGCAATCGCAAAACATTCACTCCAAGCACATGCAAGTACATTGTTGTTATTCTTTGACTCCATTCTAAGGCACTGGTTATTTTCTTGTTTTATATATATATATTGTGTCTCAGCATTGTGCTTTCGTGTGTTCATCTTTTCCTATCTCGTCATCTTTAATTGTCTATAGTTAAAATATTCAAACTCCTAAGTAACTGATTCAGTTTAACATCATCACACTAAGAAATCATTCTTAGTAACTTAATAGGGTCTACCCCCCTTGGCTCCGTTAGGAGTTGAGCCTAAAGGTAGGAGTCAAAAACAAGGTGACAGCCTTGACTCGAGACTTGCCCCCAAGGACATACCAAGTGGCTTGAATATTTCTGCCACATGACCCAGGTGTGTGAAAGGTTGCAATAGAAGGTTCCCATAATATTTGACCCTAGCTTGTTGGAATCTGGGATGAGATGTTGCACAATGTTTTCTTTCAGGTTGGTTATGATAACATGCTAAGTTTTCTTTTCAAATATGTTATATCAAAACAAAGGATCGTTGAAAGAACAATAAGCACAACATAAAAGAGAATATAAATATTTATCCTGAGAAACCCTTGCGTGGAAGAAAACTCAACAAAAATTTATTGATATAGACTTCAACCAATTATAATGTAAGAATCAAGAAATAAGACTATACAAATTCCTCACGTTAGATGGATTGTTTCTACTATTTCTACTGACCTTGCTTGAGTGCACAACTTTTCCAAATGAGGGAGGTGCCTCGCCTATTTATACTAAGTAGATGAGAGGCCTAATAACCCAACAAGGCCAACTTCTCCTTGCTTCCTTGGCCAAATTTCCTTGGAAGACTCAAAAATACATTTTAATAATACTTTTATGTGTACTAATGACTTGACTTACAATCGATATTTTACCTCAATATTTTACATGACCAAATACATTAGTGAGGTCCCTAATTGGAGGAACAATATATCTAGAAGGGGTAAATAATAATAATAATACAAAATAGAATATCTTATGTAGTTACTTTTCTTGGACATAACCTTCTAGTAATCCTTCTGCATGAAGGAACTTTCCCATATGTGGATCCTTTCTGTAAGAGATATTATAAATATTACATTCACACAATATATACTTTATAGGATTTAGTTATTATATATGGTTCTAATACAATTAGGGGATTAAGCATAAGACATTAACACACTCCCCTCTGAAAAGTAAAATGAATTGTCCTCAATCATGGAGAAGTGGAAATCATTGAACTGTCTCAATAGGTTACCAAGTAGTATCCTTAGCCTAACTATATTAAAACATGATCAAGACCTATTGGATGGTGTCATAGAAAAGAAAAAATTATATTTTTATTAGGTTGAGTTTGGGTTTCTACCAGATGAAACCTTATTCATGCAATTCTAAAAGGTTAGTTAGAAATCAATAGTGATGATCAACCACATTATTCAAGTAAGAGACATGAAATATGAGATGAATTTTAAAGTGGATGGGAAACTCCAATTCATAAACCATGGGGACCATACATTCAAGAATATTCTAGGACCCAAGAATCTTAGGGGAAATCTATTGGTGGTTATTTTCCTTAAGTGAGATATTGTTATATGTACACAAAGAAATATACGATCTCATTTTGCAAAATGAAAATTTCAAAAATGTTAATTATCCTATTATGAACCTATTTTTCATCCTATTATGGGACATTACAAGATTATCCTTGAGTGTGTGGAGAGTATTTATTGGAATATTGGAAAATACTGAGCGGGGGGAGGGGGTGAATGAATATTATTAACTTTTATTGTTTAAAACCACTTTTAAAATTAATCATTAACACACAGAACCAACAAGAAACATAGAACACAAATTTTATCATTGATCCAATTGGGAAAACCACCAATGCATACTATTACTACAAAAATATATTTACAAATGGTTTCTGTAACATCCCCAACCCTTTGACCGGCGAAGAGGACGCCACTAACACCAAACATACGGGCAAACAGCCCCATGAACATGAACATGCATATAATGCTGAAATAAAATGCTTAAACATAATACATACTATGATGCATAATCCTTCATATACATAGTGGAAGCAAACATACATTCATTTAAGCATGCCACATATTCATCATATTCATTAATCAGAAAATATAATTGCAGAATTAAAATGGACAAGAATACTCATCTAATAGGAACTCGTCCCACAACTAGCTATGTCGCTGCAATGTTCCACCCAACCATAGGCCAGCATACTCATCAATCTCTTAGCAACACTGCCACCCCCGAGCTGGGCATGATTCCTCAAGGAATAAGGGTCAAAGAAGGATTACACATAGCCAATGTACACCAATCAGCCAAGCCCACATAGTAGGGTTTATAAAGCCATCACAGAGCTAGGAAAGGATAAATGCTAAGTTGGTGGCCTCAAACACCGGTTTTCTCAAGCATGCCCAGCCTCTAGTCCTAGTATCAACAGTCTGAAGACCAACCACAGCATACTGCAGCAAAAAAAATAGTTCACAGTGCTATGAAGAAGATGAAGACCACAAGGTGACAACCCCAAACAAAAGGATGAACACGGCTCAAGTCCTCAAGACAACTCAGAGTTATTCTTGGCCCTAGTGTGGCCAAAACAACTCAGTAGCAACCTAAAAGGTACTCGCATACACATCAACCAAAAACCAAGGGAATTCAATGGCTCCAAACTTACAATGAAATGATGGAAACATTACCGAGTCTGTGAAAAGGAAAGAAGCCACACTCCTAGCATGGACAAGGGAAAACTCAGCAAACGAATGTGGAAGTAAATAGCCAGCCAACATCCACGAGCCCACAGCACACACAATCCCCAATGTAATTGCTGGAGAACTTACATAGGTATAAAAGGGGAAAGAACAGACTCTCAACTTGTATGCAAGGGAAAAAGGCACATCCAAAGAAAAAATGTGGAAGAAAACATAGGCAACAATGATGGGAAACAAAGATCCTCCCTCAACAATGAATCCATGACACGCTTTCACAGCAACCACCGCTCAGTGAAGAACCACAGCTAGGATTCCATGGTGAAGTGATAGGACACTACACCATACTGACCTAACCAACAACGTTAGAGAATAATAGTCCTTTCTCAATAAGGAAACCCCATCACGTTTTCACAGTCGGCATGGGTGGATTAAACAAAGGCTCTCTCTCTCTCTCTGCGAGACCAGGAGGTAAACACCTCATGATGGAAACTGCAAAAACATCCTACTGTCTGGAAAAAGACACAATTAACCAAAATCGGGAAAGAAACCACTGCCCACATAGCGTAGGGACTCATAGCACCTAAATGAACAAAGGAGAATAACAACCATGGTTCAACGATGAAGTAACTAAAAATCTCATAGTCCGACAAAGGGAAAAAGGAAACGATCTTTTGAGTTAGAGTGAATATCTCACAGACTAACAATCCCTAAGAAAAAGGGAGAACGAACCCCCAACGATGAATTATGGCCCCCTTTTAACTCTACTCAGCGTGAGGGAAGATGAACCGACTAGCGATTCGGTTAGTGGGCAGGCCATCAAGAGGCATGTCATGGAGAGAGTGCAGGCATGAGCGTGGTGGTGGTTTTCCCTTCCAGCAAATAGATTCCCCCAACTAACAACAAAACAACAGGGTGGTGACACATGGCTAACTCCCAATGGCCCTGACGGGTTAGAAACCCCCCCCCCCCCCTTAACCTTTGGAATCATGCCCTTTTCATTCAACGTTGCACCATAGTAGATGGATATAGGTTTACTTTAAATTGATGTGCATACTTACATGATGCCAAAACTATAATGTGCCGGATAGCACAATATACCATCGGCAACGATCCCTATTTCCGAAACATACACAACCAAATCGGTGGTGGGGATTTTGATTTTTTCTCCTCACCATGATTAATTACAAAATATACATCATGTACCCTTTCAACCCAAACGGGGACAAAACCGGGGTATTACAATCCCCTCCCCCTTGGAATAACATAGTCCTAGGTGTTTCAATACATATAACATTTGCATATCAAAATTTCAAAATATTGCAGACATATCCCATGTTCAATTATTTACTTCTAACGTTCAAGACCAAGCTCCTCAGATTCCATGAGTTTCTCCTACTGGTTCTTAGATTTTGGCTTATCCCAAAGCCTAGGAATTTTGTGGATGCTACCCTCTTTATTTTCCCCCATTGGACAATACCGGCATAAATGATGTCCTTCGCATTCCCAGCATTTCACTGGCTGCTTCATCTTTACCTGCTGAATTTCCTTTGAGTATTCATGCCTAGACCATTTCTCAATGGATCGCTTTAATGAACGTCCCATCATTGATCCACCTTCCTTTCATTTTTTTATTGCTCCAAGAAGGATTTTCACCTCCCTTTTCAAACCAATAGAGTCTTGCAAAATCTGGTGGTTCATTTCATTTCGCCTTTTCTGTATCTTGAGGATCTCTCCAAGATTCTCTTGGGTCCTAGCAATCATTTGAAGGAGACTTGTAGCCAAGTCTAGCAACTTTTGATCTACTGCCATGATCAATGTGCATGTTGGTCGCTATGGGCAGACCCGGGTTTACTGTAATGTACCAACAACACCCCTAGCTCACTGGCCCTTTCGGCGATAGACCACGGAGCGGCCTGAAGTCTCATCTGAAGAGATTCTAATAGGTTGGCCAAAGACTCAAGTGTCTTCAACCAGGTTCTATAGCATCCTGTGTGCGCCTCATAGCTCTTCTTAACCCATGAGGTCTCTCTCTGTGATGCACAGTTTCCTCTTACTCACGATGACTCTAGCCCTTATCGCATCACCACGTCCTAGGAACCACATAAATCTCTCCTATGCTCAATCCTTAACCTACAGTACCACACACCATAGCTTCTTTGATGGTGCGATATTGCCTCGCTACGATATCCTACCACTGCGGCTCAGCGTACCTAGCATTACTTGTGTTTGACTTACAGAACTCAACATACAAGGCTACTTGACACTGCGAATCTTAATTGTCTTGAGTGAAACATAGAAAAACTCTTATACAGAATACTTAAAGACTTCAACCTGCATTTACCCTTCTATAATGCTATGAACTGAATAACACATACATACATTAAACTGTAAGCAAAGTTCATGTAATGAGTGACAGATACCACAAGTAAATACAATCACATGAATCAATCACATAACACTCTGATTTTACATGGTTCACTTCCAGGGTAGAAGCTACGTCCACAGAACTGTGTTTTATTATATCTTGAGAGAGTACATAGTTTTGCTGCAACCTATATGCAGCTAGAGATTTTCTGGGTAACTCCACACTCACTGCCTGGAGCCCTTCTCTCCTAGATCTCTTCTCTATCTCTATATTTCCTTCTTACAATATTATCTCTCTCTCTCTATCAATCCCTGCGGATTGTTACATACATGCTCGATGAGATAGCTACTGGTTACAGTAAGATAACTATTGCTGATAATAGAACTAGAGCTCAGCTTCTATAATACAACTTTCTAAGTGTCTAATTGTCTAACTTCCCAACCCTTTTACAATACAAAATACATCCCTTTATAGGTGGCCCAAAGGTCTCGCCATTACAACACTGTGGGCCTGTCCCAATAGTAACCCGAAAACCCTAACTAGTGACAGTCAGGATATCTGTACTTGGGGTAGCCACTTTCCATCACACCACTGCTCT
Organism: Pseudotsuga menziesii; assembly: GCA_001517045.1. Classification (NCBI taxonomy): domain Eukaryota; kingdom Viridiplantae; phylum Streptophyta; class Pinopsida; order Pinales; family Pinaceae; genus Pseudotsuga; species Pseudotsuga menziesii. The sequence goes on from LPNX011104318.1 coordinate 189,606, forward strand.
CTGCAATCTTCCATGCTTCCTAGCATTGACCATGGGTACTGTGGACCGCTTGAAATTATGGAATCTCATTGACCTCTGCGCCAATCCATCGTAGTGACTTAGTCATGTATGCACATCTGTGCGCTGAGACTTCATAAAGTCTGTTCTGCCAATTCTCTAGACCGACATCTGAATCCGATGCACATGAGCTTTCACATTGCCAACTAATGTTCCCTTCTATGGTTGGATTGATGTAGTCGCTCTGGTTCGCAGTCATCTGATAGAGACTCTCCATGTTACGTGCCTCTTCCTCTGCTCGGATAGGTTCAATGTATCTAGGACCCTGAAGAGGATCTAGCGGTGCGATGACCTGGATCTATGTGTCCTCAAAGGTCATTTGTCTTCTCTTTAAGTCGATAATGGTCATGTTACCGATCACCCAATCAATGCTTAGTAATGATGGATATGGTCTACTATCGCCAATAATTTCTATAACTTCAAAATCTGTAGAGCTGCGAACTCCGTCAATGTCAACTGGCACCTGTGGTAATCAACCCAGGGGTGATACCCGCTGCTGATTATCTAATCTCAGATGGATAGGCGATCTGACTAACTTAGGGCTACCCATCTATTCCCATGTCTGCTTAGTTAGAACATTTACCTCTGATCCTAGATATAGGATCACCTCATCCATTTCAAATTCTCCAACCTGTGCTGTGAGTCGCATCTCTCTTCCTGTTCTTGTATGTCCCATAATATTATGAACAGGACGATGTGCACTGCTCACGGAAGAAGATGGCTGACACTGATCTATGATGTGCTGAAGTTCTCTGATATCTTGCTCATTTCTCACGAGTTTTAAACAACTCCGTAGGAAGGATTGTACACTTCCTGCCAACTCGTCCTTGTCGCAAGTGCCCGATGTGGTAGCCTACGATATCTGTACAGGGCTAACGCCACAAGGTGCTTGCTGCGGTATGCCCTTAGAAACCGGTACCTACGATCCTGATTGCATAGGGTCATCAAAAAAAATCTTAGCTTCCTGAAATGTCTATTTATTCTTCTGTAGGTCAAGTGGTGTTGCTTTGTTAGGATCTTTGCACACCCACTCCTAACCTATGTCCTTTTCAGTATCCTGTGATGTCCCATTGGTGGAAGCACCGCTGCGAGTCACAATATTGACTCTCAGTTCTAGTTCTTCCTGCTCAACAGCAATAAGCTGGATGTTCTGGTGTACTGCTGGCTTAGATTCTTTGATATTAGCTATCAAGGTAGGACATTCTTCTATAGCGTGATCGTAATATTTGCAATAGTTACATGTGGTGGTGGGGCTTTGACAGTCCCTAGCATAATGTCCTAGAACTCCACAGTTGTAACAAGTGATTGGAAAAATCCTTCTCCACGGCCAAAGCCTCCTCCACATCCTCGTCCTCTGAATCCTCCTCCATGGCCAACATGAGTCGGATCATGTTGTGGTCCTGCTGCTGGACCCTGTGTTTCTGATTGGACTCTGTACAAGTCTTGCTTGCTCCCAACCATGAGATCATAGGCTCAATAATCGTGTTCATCATGGCCTACAGACTTACAGAAGACACAGTATAAGTTCTTAGGTGTCTGCACGTACTTCTGAAGTAGAGGGCATTGTTGAGGTGGGTGTCCTCTTGTTTTGCATATTTCACACCACGACCCGTGGGTCTGTGGTAAGGGGTTAGGAGCCCCGGTTGCTAGATATTCTACAAAGACTAGATAGTTGTCTTTAGTATGGCCTTGTGCTTTACACTTTATGCACCATATGTCTTGCGCAGCCTCTTTCCCTTTCTTAAGCTCATGCAAATGTAACGTGAGATTAGCCAACTAGTTTTGCAAGTTTGTCATACCTATGTTGGTTTCAGCTAGAGGTGAAGCCTCTAGTTTCATCGCCATCTCCAACGCGTCATCCTGCGTCTAGAGTTTCTACTGCATTAATGGTAGTATGATGTGAGGGAGCAGAGCTGCAATAAACCATTCCTTATGCTGCTCTGGCACAAACTCAAAGCTGACTTGGTCTATAAGGGCTTTGAATTTCTGATTGAAGTCCCACACTGACTCTGTAGGTAACTGTTTGATGTCTTTGAGCTCTGTAATGCACTGTGACTCAGACTTAGGTTTCTTAAACTCTTTAATCATGGCGGTCCTGACCTGGACAAGTGTTCTGGGTACCGCTGTGGCATACTTCATATACCATGTTAAGGCTCATTCTCTTAGTGTGGTGACCAACTATACAAGTTTAATATTATCATGATGGATTGCTTTAATGGTCCACACAGCTTCACATAGAAACCAGTGCTCCTCTGGGTCCTCTGCCCCTATACCCTTAAATATAGGTAGCTTCATATCATCCCCCATTCTCTTTCTACGTGGTGGATGTTGATTTGTTGTGTTCCTACCACTCGGCAGTGTAGGTGGAGGTGATGTAGCGGTAGTATGTACTGTCTGGGAGCTACTAGATGGAGTTCCTACGGGATTGTTCTAAGTCCCGATATGTTTCTATGGGGTATAAGGGTGGTAAGGAAAACCCCCTTTTGTTCTGTCTGTGTGGCTATGAATTTGCTGTCTAGTACTATCTGAACTGTCTTCAAATATGGGAGATCTGAAATCTACTTTGTATTTCTTTCCACTACGTGTACGTCCAATGTCATCGAAATCACTCTCAAACTCTTGTGACATTATAGTTTGTTAACTTATTGATCTGAAACCATATCCATTCCTCCTTTTTCATGTAATAACATCTTAATGGACAAGTTTAAATATTTTAGGTACTTACCGCGATATCCTTTGAAGAAGTACCGCTCAGCCTCGCTGAAGCTTTTTCTCTATTCAACTGCAAAATTTGTGACGAAGCCTTCTAGCACACTCGCAAGCCAGAAGTCTACTGTCCTCGTAATGGGATTATCAAGGTTCTTCACGGTATGAATCAGCTCCGGTGTTCAGACAATGTTTCTTTTCTTCTTGAATATGCTCTTATCAGTCAACTTTGATAACCGGTCGTAAAGCTCATTTCAATAGGTCACAAAAAATATCGTATGCAGGTCTGTAAAGATATGTTTTTGTAACCAATCCTATGTACTCAGTCTAGGACTCTTGTTCTTGTGTTTGGAAAACTCTTTCTCCTTAGACCCAACCCACTGGTTGAGTTTGTCTCTAGTAGGATGCCAACAGAACATCCATGCTCAGTTTGTTCAAAACTGGCAATGGAACCATTTGTTGGTGGCTATGGGCAGACCCGAGTTTACTGTAATGTACCAACAACACCCCTAGCTCACTGGCCCTTTCAGCGACAGACCACAGAGTGGCCTGAAGTCTCACTCGAAGTGATTCTAATGGGTTGGCCAAAGACTCAAGTGTCTTCGACCAGGTTCTGTAGCATCCTATGTGTGCCTCATAGCTCTTCTTAACCCATGAGGTCTCTCTCCGCGATGCGCATTTTCCTCTTACTCGCGATGACTCTAGCCCTTATCGCATCGCCGTGTCCTGGGCAACACGTAACTCTCTCCTACGCTCGATCCTTAATCTGTGGTACCATGCAACACAGCTTCTCTGATGGTGCGATATTCCCTCCCTGCGATATCCTATCGCTGTGGCTTAGAGTACCTAGCATTACTTGTGTTCAACTTACAAGACTCAACATATAAGGCTGCTTTACACTGCGACTCTTAACTGTCTTGAGTGAAACATAGACAAACTCTTATACAGAATACTTAAAGACTTCAACCTACATTTACCCTTCTATAATGCTATGAACTGAATAACACATACATACATTAAACTATAAGCGAAGTTCATGTAATGAGTGACAGATACCACAAGTAAATACAATCACATGAATCAATCACAAAACACTTTGATTTTACATGGTTCACTTCTAGGGTAAAAGATACATCCACAGAACTATGTTTTATTATATATTGAGAGAGTACACAGTTCTGTTGCACCGCATATGCAGCTCGAGATCTTCTGGGTAACTCTGCACATAGCCTGGAGCCCTTCTCTCTTAGATCTCTTGTCTATCTCTATATTACCTTCTTACAATATTCTCTCTCTCTCTCTCTCTGTCAATCCCTGCGGATTGTTCCATACATGCTCGATGAGCTAGCTACTGGTTACAGTAAGATAACTACCGCTGATAACAGAACCAAAGCTCAGCTTCTATATTACAACTGTCTAAGTGTCTACTTGTCTAACTACCCAACCCTTTTACAATACAAAATACATCCCTTTATAGGCGGCCCGAAGGTCTCGCCATTACAACACTGTGGGCCTATCCCAACAGTAACCCAAAAACCCTAACTAGTGACAGTCAGCATATCTGTACTCGGGGTATCCGCTTTCTATCACATCACTGCTCTCTGTAGTCTTCCATGCTTCCCGAGTCTGACCATGGGTACTATGCACCGGTTCCCTTTTCTATCCTTCGTCTTCAATACCTTGGCCTCATTGCTCCTTTTCCTTTATGAGGGTAGCTAAGCCCTCCTATCTTCCACCACTGCCTTCAATGCAGTGGGTGAGCTCTCTCCTCTTGGCCGCTCAGGTACTGTCGTCTTCTTTGACTTCTATGCCTCGATAGTAATAGTTTTCGGCTCTGCTCTACATCTAGAAACATGCTATGGCATCGTATCTTTACCTTATTTCTTCACCTTCGCCAAACTGTCTATCCGCCAAAACAAAAACTTTTCCTGTAGCTACGGGGCCCTACTCCAACAGTGCACCACTGGATTTCACCTTTCTCACCTGTGAAATGCATCATTGAAATTCTGTTAGACCAAGCATAATATAGGCATTAAGATCAGCCAATTAATTTCCCAATTGGCATGACAGTCCAAGTCTTATCAAGGAGACTTTCATATTTTTCATGCATTCCCAATAGGAACATGAGCTCATTCCTGTCCATTCTTGGGAAGGAAATTAACCATTCCAACATTCATAATTTACTTTAAGCAAATACACACATTCTATTTCCAGTCATACATGCATTCAACAAAATTTTGTTTTCATAAATATATATGTATCTATATATATATATATATATATATAATCAAAAGGCAAGAGAGAGCAATAAGAGTTTGTCCCTTCTTTGTTTTGTTTCATCTTGGAACCCACACCACCACTGTGGCTTTTCATGCTCTTATCCTCTTTCACTTCACCATGAATGCTGGACCAATCCCTCTTGGTCATGACACTTAGTGTCTCCGGTCTATCTCAAACCTCTCAACCATGGAGCCTCCCCACATGGTTTGTCTCAGCTAGTAGGACCTTCACGGTCTCACTAGCACCTTTTTAATTACTACTCATTCTGAGCTCTTCAGGTCACATGTCCTCATGCACCCCTAGGATGCTCTCATAGTCCTTGCTCCCAATGATACCTATATCCAAACATTGAATAGATTCACATGTTTAGTTTATTCTCATTAGTTTTATCTCTAGAACAAGAGCTCAAAACATCATAACCAAATCATATACACATGTATATTGACAAGTAAGAAATTGTAAAATAATCCAATACTTATATGTATTGTATGCTTCCTCATTGGTCCACAGGATCCTGCTTTGCTTTGCAAGCCTTGGGATCACCTATGGACTTGGATGTTAGAAAAGCATGCAGGTTGCTTCACAACATCCTTTTATGTATATATATCAGGCACAGTCAATCCAACATTCAGTTGGGTTTATCAGACCGTCAACAAATTTCCTGTACTTGTACCAACAACCAATCATTAGCCAAGCCAACAGCATTGGTTTTATCAAGCCATCAACAATAACACCTACACTTATATCAACAATAAATGACCATTTTCCATATCACCCAAGATACCACTCCCTTCTCTGAGTTGACAATCCCCCAGGAATGTCTCCTTCTCTGTAGAAGGTAGGATGAGTTCAATCCATTGTCCATTTAGTGTACAATACCAAACTACATTTTTTGATCCTGACAACACAAACAATATAAGCATATTCATTAGCGTTATTGCTCTAAAATTGTAACCATATTTCACACCCTTCGCTATCAATTATTGAGACACCAGGAGTGTGTCCACTCCCTAGGGTGTAATCAATATTGAGAAACCCTTCCATGATTCAACATCGGAAAAGTGTGCACCCTTGTCCGACGTGTGTCATGTAGGCCCTATTCATACTCAAACAATCGATCCAAATGGAAATAAAATTAAAGCATGTTCTGCATATGGAATTTTAACAATCTAACATGCATATTCCTAGCTAGGGTCACATAACATTTATCCATTTGCCGAGGAAGTATTCCTTCATTAAGGAGGAATGGGGGCTCCCTTCTCTAAGTTGAGAGTCCCTTGGTTGGCCATCCCAATTCCTCTTTACATTTCGTATCCACACATGTCTTACTAACATAATCCATACCATCTCACTCATGTTGCTTACCAAACATGTAGTGCAGATGAGACACTTCTAAAATGTCCAATGGAGTTTCACCCGAAACCCATTTCCAAGATAAGGGAAAACCTTCCCATGAAGTTTGGCTCCTGCAGTGTGTACCCCTGTCACATTCATAAAATAGCCAATAGTCAATCATTATCTAATAATACAATCCAAATTGATTGTTCCATAACCAAGTAATAACATTATTAATTAAATTCAATGAGAATTTGCAACTCTGTTTATTACAGAAACTTATTTGCTTGGCGATGAGGTGATCCTAATTTTTGGGTCTCTTGTAAGAAGCACCACTATGCCCATTATAATTTCATGCTTACTACCATAGTATGAATACCCACTTACAATGCATCCTCCTAACACAATCTTATGCAAGCCGATAGTGATTAGTAGTTGTCAGCAATTTCTCAAATCCGAAATTCCCAAATTCAAATTTACAACTCATTATGCATACAAACTATTATCACAGCCATGAGACTCTTTTCATGAGGTTTGGCTCTTTCATAGGGTGGATTCCGGCCTTTTCCATGGTCTTACTCTCATTTCCATTCTCCAAAAAATCTACCCATAACATGAACTTCAATCAGCCAAACACTTTGTAAGTATTGATGCATATAACATTTTCATTGCTGCAACAATCACTGAAGCATTTTTAGAATTTATAAAATTCCAATACTTCCAGCTGTTAATCACATAAATATTACCAAAACTCATTTACTTCACGCAATCATTATCATATTTTAAATTACATGGTACAGTCACATCATTCATGTAATTTAAATGGAATGTTTAGATGCTCCTTACTTCACAAGCGTATCATTTGTACCACCTTACCCTTCCATAGATCATTTCCGGTAGCCAGTCGATCATGACTACCTTCTTCATTCACTTGCTATCCTGCATTCATAACAACTCCTGAAATGGTTCCAAAATTGTGATCAATTCATCATTTCATTCATTAGTAATATAATATCACATGCACTATCTCAATGCACTTATGAAATGCATCACAACATTCGCACCCATACTTATGTAATCAGCTACTTACACCCTTCATATGCATCCATTCAATCCATAACTTCAATATTTATAAAATTATTTGATGCATATCCACTCGATGCTACCTTGCATTGATTTAGGAATACCATGCATGGCCTAACCATGACTACTTCATATAGGATGCATTACTATAATCAAGATCATCAGTACTTACTTTCCTTGGGCTACTAATCTCAATCAACATATACAGTCATGGCACATTTCTATATGAATGTAGTATAACATTCAAATATCCACATGGTATGAGGTCTCTTACCTTTACCACTCCGTGTAATTTGTCATAATCAAACTCTTACCTTCATGGATCCTACTTACACCCTTGACATTAACAGTTTGGTTGGTCCTTTGCAGGAGATTGCATAATTTGCTCACCAACTTTTGATTCTGGACTTGTTTCTTTATCCCTTTCTTCATAGGGTTACTAGTCATATTCATCAGCATCAGCAACATATTCATCCATGTCCATGTTGTTGTTGGTTTTTTTTTCCACTAATGCTAACATCAATACAATAATCATCATTAGTGGTTCATTATAAACATATAATACTCACTATTTTTACCAGCATGTAATATCCTATGCATGCAAGGCATATCCTCATGCATTTCAAGTATAAAAATTATAAAAGGTAGTTATAATCAGCAAGATAGGGTTTAAGGGAAACTTCCCTTTTTGATTCCCTCATCCTTGCATGGAACTCCTCTTCCACACAACAACTAGTTTGACTTCACGGTCTTGCTACCTCTAGGCATGTAATTCCCCAGAGTTGTCTATATTGATAGAAGCACATTTCTCTTTCAAGCAATCACTAGCACTTTTCTTCTCCATACTTAGATTCTAGTGACTTTCCCTTGTCCCTAGATGGATCAGCTTTCCAACGCCTATCCACATGCTTCATTCTGACCTCGGGTGTAAAAACCACACTACTTCTACAATGATGGAAAACATAGAACTGTATTTTGGTCAAGAATGCTAACTTCAGTCACCTAGGGTTTTCTCCCTTTTCATCCCTGTGACCACTGACATTCTGCTGAATTCGATGAAAACCTACTGAAAGAAAGTTGAAAACTGCTTGAAAAACTACTGAGAAATTCCTTTGAAAAATCCAAATTCCTTAGGCCCAGTCGGACCTTATTCAAACTATTTTTTCGACATTTTGGTGGTCAAACCAACTGTACTTCCGATCTGCATCTGCGAGCAAATTAACTGTTCATCAGTGGTCTATTTTATTACTCCTTTTTTCCGTTTCAGTGGGCAAAATGACTAGACTTCCAATTTGCATCGGCGAGGAAACCAACTATTGATCGGGTGCACGGTCATTTGAGCAGCCGCAACGAAAGAAAAAGATCTTTCTATAGCTTCTGCTGCGAACCAGCTGAGCTTCAGATCGGTGATCTAATTGTCAACAAATTTCTAATGCTTTTATACTCCTCAAATTTTTCTTCTAATCAGGTCTCTTCCCTGCTAACTCCTTGGTGTTTCAACGGCTGAAAATTCTAAATTCTTCTGTTGTATTGATGAGTTACTTGTCTATTTTCTTTCATTGTATCGGTCCTGTCGTGGTCTATTGTTCCGAGTTTTATCGGTGATAGCATAAACTAACCTATTGCATCGGTGGCCAAGTTCCCTATGCATCAGACGGTTAGTCATCAAGATTTCCACAACAGTGGCCCACAATCTCCCCAAGTCTTCCACAGCCACAAGTCTATCAGCAATCAGAACCCCTAGAACTTGCAACATTGGCGCTCGGACGCATTCCTCGTCAGGTGGTTAGTCCTCTCGACCTCCGCAATGACAGATGTTTGACCAACAACTTTACCCGACGTAGCTCATCAACAAATGAATCATCTGAGCATCGATGATGTGATCAACTAACCATCGCTGATGGCCGATGATTCTAGGACTTAGAAAAATTTTCAAGTTTTTCTCTCTCTTCCTTTCCAAACTTCATTGCCTCAACCATCTTTTATTCTTTTCCAATCCATTTATTATCTATCAGTGAAAAATTCCTCTATCCATCGCCAGTCAAACAACTATTTGCCACCACCGCCCGGAGCTACTGTTTACTAACACCTCGGCATTGGCAACTGGAAGGACTAGTGTGTTAGCAAGATAGTTGAATAAGCAGCCACAATGGTGGCACATGAACTGTTAACCCCTTTCGATGTTCATCAGTGACATCATCAACTAAAATTATCCGATGGCCGATGAAGTCAACACTTGAATAATTTTCAGAAATTTTGTGCCATCGGCGCTCAAAGGCTCTACCCATCGGAGGCATAGTGGTCTAGCCATCCGCAATGACAGCGGTCAATCAGCTAAGCATCAATGATCCATCTGTCTAAGTGTCTCGATGTGCTGATGGCCAAACACTTAAAAATTTTCTAAAATTTTCCTCCGCAGTCTTCCACCACATTGGCTGTCGGATCAACTATCCGTCGGATGGACTTCCCACTAAGTGCTCCTATGGGCCGATAGTTCTGGCACTTACAAAATTTTGTGAATTTTCTTGTCTTCAATTTTCTAATTCCTATTGGGTAGAAGGAAACCTACCTCTGTTATCTGATCTATCATGGCCCATTAAGGCCCATGCTGCAACCATAGCTTTGATACCACTTTGTAACATCCCCGACCCTCTAACTGGCAAAGAGGACGCTACTAACACCAAATATATGGGCAAATATCCCCATGAACATGAACAGGCATATAATGCTGAAATAAAAAGCTTAAACATAATACATACTAAGACGCATAATCCTTCATATACATAGTAGAAGCAAACATACATTCATTCAAGCATGCCACATGTTCATCATATTCATTAATCATTAAATATAATTGCAGAAGTAAAATGGACAAGAATACTCATCTGATAGGAAATCATACCACAACCAGCTACGTCACTGCAACGTTCCACCCAACCATAGGCTAGCATGCTCATCAATCTCTCAGCAACATTGCCGTCCCTGAGTTGGGCATGATTCCTCAAGGAATAAGGGTCAAAGCAGGCTTACATATAGCCAAGGTACACCAATCATCCAAGCCCACACAGTAGGGTTTATCAGGCCATCAAGGATCTAGGAAAGGCTAAATGCTAAGCTAGTGGCCTCAACACCAATTTTCTCAAGCATACCCAGATTCTAATCCTACTCTCAACAGTCTGAATACCAACCATTGCATACTGCAGCAAAACAAATAGTTCACAGCTCTATGAAGAAGATGAAGACCATGTGGAAATTGAACCCAGTGAAAGAACAATTACACTCACAACAATTATCGATTGTACATGCAAAATCACTCACAAAAGAGACTGAATATGGAGCTGAACACTAAACTGTATTAAATCAGTGTACAATAGCCAACCCTGTGAAGTCATAGGCTGCCACAATAAATAGTTACATAAGGGATTCGAATGCATGAAGAGGCAATTTGAATCTAGTCAAAAGCAGGCTTACTAAATCTAAGCAAATCCCCCATAGGTGCATAAAGTAGTTTCCAAAACTGTCAAGGAACTCACGAATTGGAAAAATCACTTAGGAAAGCTAAAAGGTAATGGAAGGACAACTCATACATTCTTTTCATAGGAGAAAAGAGTGGAGGATGTGGAGGACAAAAAACTAGTTAACCTCACCTAGTCAAACTTTCCCAATTGCCTTAAAGCACTGAAAAAGTAGGCAATAAAGAAGAAAAAGCAGAAGGGCACTACGAAGGCCAGGAATAAAGTAGATTTGATTCCATGAGATTTCCCAAGCACTCTATGAGTCAAAATTAGCAAGTTTGACCACTATGGATGTGTAGATGACAACTTGCATAAGGTGGAACATGGAAACTAGGCAAATAAGATAAAAATGGATTAATTAATGTCTAAGGTAGCTAGCTATGGGTTGATTATTCTAACACCCCCCCTTAAGCTCGACTTATGAGCAATATATCAGAAAATTATAGGGCTTAGAAACAAGGCTTAGTCACCCTTTACATACTACATGTCCATTTAACCAAGGAAAGAGGCAAAAACCCAGTGGCAAAATCCTCCCTTAAACATGGACTATAAAACAAAATTTGGAAATCTTGTCTTCACTCATGCTTCATAGCATGATCAGAAATCCCTAGCAGTGATTTGAGATTGCTGAAGGTCTTCTCACAAAATGCTTTGATGCAGATATCAGCTACTTGTTCTGAAGATGAACATAAGAGTAGGTGAATGGTGCCATCATGCACAAGCTCTCTGATGTAGTGCATATAGATCTCAATGTGTTTGGTTCTCTGCTTCTGAACTGGATCATTGCATATTTGAATGGTACTCTGGTTATCACAGTAGATCATAGTTGAGTATTCTGATTCGAAGCCACACTCTCCAAGTAACCCCTGCAACCATAAACATTGAGTTGTTGCATTTACAACTCCTCTGTACTCTGCTTCTGTAGACGAGAGTGCAATGGCACTCTATTTCTTGCTTGACCAGCTGATTGGCCCTTCGGCAAGCATGAACACATATCTTGATGTGGACTTTCTATCTATGCTATCACCTTCCCAATCACTATCAGTAAACCCAATCAAATCAAGATCGGATTTGCTTTATAGAAGATCACATGTGTCCTTGTTCCCTGAACAAAGTTAAGGATCTTTTTGGCTAATTTCCAATGGATCTCATGATGCTGATCCATGTATCTAGAAGCAACACTTACTGCATAAGAAATATCAGGTCTAGTATGTGTAAGATACAACAAACATCCAATCAATTGTCTATACAGTGTATTGTTTACCATATGTGAAGAATCAGCTTCTTCAAGCTTCACTCCTGAAAGGAAAGGAGTCTTGCTTGGCTTGCAATCCTTAATTCTGAATTTGTTCAGCAAATCCAAGGCATACTTGGATTGGTGCACCTTGATTCCAGCTTTGGTTTGAGCAATCTCAAGCCCCAAGAATTGTCTTAAGAGCCCCAAATATGTCATGGAGAAGGCTTGGTTCATTGCACCCTTCAAGGAAGCAATCTCATCCTTTGAGCTTCTTGTAATAAGAAGGTCATCACCATATAACACAATGATCATTAATGAACCATTAATCAGCTTCAAATAGACATTTGGATCTGATTTGCATCGAACAAAATTCAGTGATAGCAAGAAGCTATCAATCTTGGCATAGCAAGCCCTGGGGGCTTGCTTTAGCCCATACAATGACTTCCTCAGCCTGGACACAAGAGATGGGTTAGTAGCAAATCCTTGAGGCTGCTGCATGTATATATCTTCAGTGAGATCTACATTTAGGAAGGCACACTTTACATCTATGTGATGTAGCTCCCATTGCTTTGAAGCTGCAATGGCTAAGGCTAGCCTGATGGAGTCCATCTTTGCCACTGGTGCAAAGGTCTCATTGTAGTCTATGCCATGAAACTTTGAGAAGCCCTTAGCTACCAATATGGCCTTTTACTTCAGAGGTGAACCATCAGCAGCAAATTTGGTCTTGTACACCCACTTCCACTAAACTAGCTTCCTCCCTGGGGGAATATCAACCAGCTCCCAAGTGTTGCTCTTCTGGAGTGAGCCGAAATATTCCTTGATGGATACTTTCCATCTTGGATCTCCTTCTACATCTTCATATGTCTAAGCATATAATTCCACCATCAGATAGCATTTCTCAGCAAACATAGGATCCTTCATGCACAGAGCACTCTCAAATTGAGATCTAGTTCTCCTAGGGTCATTAGGATTTCCAGCTAGCTCTCCTAATGCATGAATGGTCTTGGATTCCCATTTCGCCTTGTAAGGATGTTAGGATCTGCAATAAATTCATCACTATCAGACATATCAGAATCAGCATGTTCAACAATCTCTACACTTACATTTAGAGGTTCTAGTGGTGAAGAGGCTTCTCCAACTTCCACTGCTGCTAGGGGTTCTTCTTGAAATTGAACACACCTTTCAATGAAGGCTTTGTTTGTGCTCAAATTTATCAGCTTGTACCCTTTTGAATCTTCAAAGTACCCAAAAAATAGACACTCTTGGATTTGGGGCTGCAAAGCCTTTCTCTTTTCTGTTGGAATTCTAGCCCAAGCCTCTGAGCCAAAAATCCTGAAATGGGTCACATTTGGCTTGTGCCCACTCCATGCTTCCAAAGGAGTCATTCCATCAATTTGTTTATGAGGCACCCTATTTTGGATATAGGCTGCACCATTTATAGCTTTGTCCCAGTACTTTGGTTGCAAAGTCTTAGCCTCTATCATGCATGTTGCCATCTTCTTTAGTGATCTGTTCTTCCTCTCAATTGCATTTCAATACCTGCATTTGCACAATATTGAATAAACTCAGAATTGACATACTCACCACCATTGTCAGATCTGAGGACCTTGAGTTTCCTCCCAGACTAGTTTTCAACCAAAGCCTTAAAGACTTTGAAGAGGCCAAAAACTTCAGACTTGTGTTTCAAGAAGTAAACCCAGCAGTACCTGGAAAAGTCATCTATGAAAGTCAATGCATATTTGGCCTGACTCATGGACATATGAGGGAATGGGCCAGCAACATCACTGTGGATCAACTCAAGGGGTGCAGAGGTTCTCTCATGACAAGCTCTCTCAAATTTGTGCTCTGGTTGTTTTCCTAGGATACAACCTTGGCAGACTCCTTTGGAAAATTTTATCTTTGGTAACCCTATGACCATTTATTTTTCACTAAGATCAGAAATATACTCGTAATTTAGGTGGCAAAATATTTCATGCCAAATATTGCTTGCCTCATTAGCATGAATCAGAAGAGCAGAGGGGTTTGAGTAGGGTAGGAAGTGTGAGAACATGTATACCTTCGAAGTATGATTTGCAACTCCTTTTGCAATGAATTTACCACTTGAGATCTCTGTGATCTCAACTTCATCAGGGGAGAATATTACCTTCTTTGTAGACCCAGTGTGGGTCATCTGATACACTGATAAGAGGTTAGAGGAAAGACCTGGAACATACAACACATTGCTGAACTGACCATGATCAAGATTAATCCTCCCTTTTCCCAAGATTTCAGTGAGAGAGTCATCTCCCAGTACTATTGGTGGACCTTTCGACATGTCAAGTGAGGTGAATTCCTCCTTGGTCGAAACCATATGTCTTGAAGCTCTAGAATCAATGATGAAACTAGGTGAGCTTGATGTGCCAGCAACCAATGCATGAAATCTCTCTCTGTATTCTGAACTTTATCCTCCTTCTCTCTTCTTTGAGCTGTCTGGAATGGGGATGCCATTCTCCTCCAGGAGTTCGGTCATCATGTCTATTTGCTTCTTCATGTAGGAGCTCTTAGTATGATTTCCCTTACCGCAGTATGCGCACTTGCTCATTTATCCTTTGTTCTTCTTCTTCTTCTGGTAGTTCTTCTTGGAACCTTGAGGCTCCTCCGGAGACTTGTTCTTGTCTCTCTTTTGCTCTGGTGGATTTTTAGCTTTCTTTTTTCTTTTTGAATCCACCCTCGAATCTCCAGCAACCGGAGCTTGGTATTTGGATGGTTTGATGGTTCCCATCATCACCAACTTATCTTGTTCTTGTGTGAGAGATTCCATGAAATCTGCAAGGCTAGACATCTTCCAGGTTCGAGCTGTCAACTTTGTGGCATAGAAGGTCGAAACAAGCACTGAATAGTTAGGGCCAAGATTTGAGAGTATGGCCAAGACCAGCTGATCATCCTTCTTTTCGATCCCACATTGTTTTAGCTGCAAAACAAGTGCTTTGAACTTGGAGAAATAGAGTTGCAGGGATTCAAATATATTTGGACACAGGGAGATCAGTTCATTTTTGATTTGTTGTCCCCTCATCTCATCTATCTTTCCAAAAATATCAACAAGATTCTCCCATAATTCATTCGGTGATGTCAATCCATCAAGATGGAAAAGGAGGTCTCTGGAAATACTCAGACACAAGATACCATAGGCCTCATCCCTCCTGTTGTGCCATTTTATCTTCTCTGCAGCTGCATTGGGCTCTGCTTCTATTTCCATAGTCACTCTGTAGAGGCCTTTCCCTCTCAATAGTATCTCCATCTATGCTTTCCATTCAAAGAAGTTAAATGGTGTCAAGATGATCTTCTCAGATTGATCCATAGCTGATAAATTGTCCCAGCTGTCAGTAGAATGCTCCCAGTCACTGATGTCGAACCTGCAAAACAAATTGGAAGGAGAGAAATTGATCTACAAAGGCTCTGATACCATGTGGAAATTGAACCCAGTGATAGAACAATTACACTCACACCAATTATCAATTGTACATGCAAAATCACTCACAAAAGAGACTGAATATGGAGCTGAACACTAAACTGTATTAAATCAGTGTACAATATCCAACCCTATGAATTCATAGGCTGCCACAATAAATAGTTACATAAGGGATTCAAATGCATGAAGAGGCAATTCGAATCTAGTCAAAAGTAGGCTTACTAAATCTAAGCAAATCCCCCATATGTGCATAAAGCACTTTCCAAAACTGTCAAGGAGCTCACGAATTGGAAAAATCACTTAGGAAATCCAAAAGGTAATGGAAGGACAACTCATACATGCTTTTCATAGGAGAAAAGAGTGGAGGATGTGGAGGACAAAAAACTAGTTAACCTCACCTAGTCAAACTTTCCCAATTGCCTTATAGCACTTAAAAAGAAGGCAATAAGGCAGAAAAAGCAGAAGGGTGCTAGGAAGGCCAGGAATAAAGAATATTTTATTCCATGAGCTTTCCCAAGCACTCCATGAGTCAAAATTAGCAAGTTTGACCACTATGGATGTGTAGATGACAACTTGCATAAGGTGGAACATGGAAACTAAGAAAACTAGACAAAAATGGATTAATTAATGTCTAAGGTAGCTAACTATGGGTTGATTATTCTAACAGACCATAGGGTGACAACCCCAAACAAAAGGGTGAACACAGCTCAAGTCCTTAAGACAACTCAGAGTTGTTCTTGGCCCTAGCGTGTCCAAAACAACTCAGTAGCAACCCAAAAGGTACTTGCATACACAACAACCCAAAACTAGGGGAAGTCAACAAACCCAAACTTACAATGAAAGGATGGAAACATTACCCAGTCCACAAAAAGGAAAGAAGACGCACTCCCAGCATTGACAGGGGAAAACTCAACCAACAAATGTGGAAATCAACAACCAACCAACATCCATGAGCCCACAGCACACACAATCCCCAATGTAATTGCTGGAGAGCTTACATAGGAAGAAAAGGGGAAAGAATAGACTCTCAACCTATACGCAAGGGAAGAAGGCACAGCTAAAGCAAAAATGTGGAAGAAAAATTAGGCAGCAACAATGGGAAACAAATATCCTCCCTCAACAATGAAGCCATGGCACACTTTCATAGCAACCACCGCTCAATGAAGAACCACAACCAGGATTCCACAGTGAAGTGACAAGACACTACACCATCCAGACCTAACCAGCAATGCTGGAAAACAATGGTCCTTTCTAAAAAAGGAAACCCCATCATGTTTTCACAGTTGGCACGGGTGTATTAAACATAGTCTCTCTCTCTCTCTCTCTGCATGAACAGGAGGGAAACACCTCATGATGGAAACCACGGAAACATCCCAATGTCTGCAAAAATACATAACTGACCAAAATTGGGAAAGAACCACCGCCCACACAGCATAGGGACTCACATCACCCAAATGAACAGAGGAGAACAACAACCATGGTTCAACGATGAAGTAACTGAACATCTCACAGTCCAACAAAGGGAAAAAGGAAATGATCTTCTGTGAAAGAGTGAATATCTCATATACTAACAATCCCTAAGAAAAAGGGAGAATGAACCCCCAACAATGAATTTTATACCACTCTGTAATGTCCCCAACCCTCTGACTGGTGAAGAGGATGCTACTAACACCAAACATATGGGCAAACAACCCCATGAACATGAACATGAATATAATGGTGAAATAAAAAGCTTAAACATAATACATACTAAGATGCATAATCCTTCATATACATAGCGGAAGCAAACATACATTCATTCAAGAATGCCACATGTTCATCATATTCATTAATCCATAAATATAATTGCAGAAGTAAAATGCACAAGAATACTCATCTGATAGGACTCGTCCCACAACTAGTTACGTCGCTATAACATTCCACCCAACCATAGGCCAATGTGCTCATCAATATCTCAGCAACACTGCCACCCCCGAGCTGGGCATGATTCCTCAAGGAATAAGGGTCAAAGTAGGCTTACACACAGCTAAGGTACACCAATTAGCCAAGCCCACACAGGAGGGTTTATCAGGCCGTCAAGGAGCTAGGAAAGGAAAAATGCTAAGCTGGTGGCCTCCAACACCAGTTTTCTCAAGCATACCTAGCCTCTAATCCTACTCTCAACAATTTGAAGACCAACCACTGCATACCCTAGCAAAACAAACAATTCATAGCTCTATGAAGAAGATGAAGACCACACGGTGACAACCCAAAACAAAAGGATGAACACAGCTCAAGTCCTCAAGACAACTCAGAGTTGTTCTTGGCCCTAGTGTGGCCAAAACAACTTAGTAGCAACCCAAAAGGTACTTGCATACACAGCAACCCAAAACCTGGGGCAGTCAACAGCCCCAAACTTACAATGAAATGATGGAAACATTACCTAATCCACAAAAAGGAAAGAAGCCACACTCCCCGCATGGACAGGGGAAAACTTAGCCAACGAATGTGGAAATCAACAGCCAGCCAAAATCCATGAGCCCATAGCACACACAATCCCTAATGTAATCGCTGGAGAACTTACACAGGCAGAAAAGGGGAAAGAATAGACTCTTGACCTGTACGCAAGGGAAAAAGGCATAGCCAAAGCGAAAATGTGGATGAAAACATAGGCAACAATGATGGGAAACAAATATCCTCTCTCAACAATGAAGCCACAAAATGCTTTCACAGAAACCACCGCTTAGTGAAGAACCACAGCCAAGAATCCACAACAAAGTGACAGGACACTACACCATCCAGGCCTAACCAACAATGCTAAAGAACAATGGTCCTTTCTCAATAAGGAAACCCCATCATGTTTTCACAGTCGTTATGGGTGGATTAAACATAGGCTCTCTCTCTCTGCATGAACAAGATGAAAACACATCATGTTGGAAACCACGGAAACATCTCGCTATCTGGAAAAAGACACAGTTTACCCAAAATTGGGAAAGAAACCACTGCCCACACAGTGTAGGGACTCACAACACCCAAATGAACAGAGGAGAACAAGAACCATGGTTCAGTGATGAAGTAACCAAAAATATCACAATCCAATAAAGGGAAAAAGGAAATGATCTTCTGTGTGAGAGTGAATATCTCATAGACTAACAATCCCTAAGGAAAAGGGAGAACGAACCCCCAACAATGAATTGTGGCCCCCTTTTAACTCTGCTCAACGTGAGGGAAGATTAACTGACTTGTGATCCGGTTAGTGGGCAGGCCATCAAGAGGCATGTCATGGAGAGAGTGCAGGTGTGAGTGTGGTGGTGGTTTTCCCTGCCAACAAATAGATGCCCCCAACTAACAATAAAACAATAGGGTGGTGACACATGGCTAACTCCCAATGGCCCCGACGGGCTAGACAACGCCCTCCCTTAACCTTTGGAATCATGCCCTTTTCATTTAACATTGCACCATCGTAGCTAGCTGTAGGTTTATTTTAAATTAATGTGCATACTTACATGATTCCAAAACTATAATCTATCGGATAGCATGTTATACCATCGGCAACGATCCCTATTGCTGAAACATACACAACCAAATTTATGGTGGGGATTTTTCCTTTTGCTCCTCACCATGATTAATTACAAAGTATAGATCATGTACCATTTTAACACAAATGGGGTCAAAACTGGGGTATTATAGTTTCTTCCTTCTACAACAGGAAAGGATGGTACCACACCCTATTTTCTAGAAAATACTGGAAGGAGGTTACAACCCCTTGGTTTTATCACCTGGTATTGAAAGGATTGTACAACACCCTATTTATCAGCTACAGTTGGATGGAGGCTATGACCCCCTAGTTTTATGGGCTTCTACTGAAAGGATGCTACAACACACTATTTACCAGCTACTACTAGAAGGAGGCTATAACCCCCTATATGACAATTTACTTTTCTAGTGCTACCCTACTACCCTATTTTGATTTCTTCATACTTCCAGATATTCTTGGTTCTTCAATTTTTTCACTGATCTTTTATCATTTCCTTGGTATATAACTTATGCTACTAATTCAATTATCTGGACACCAGAGACACTTGTTTCTTCTTCATAATTATCTTTATATATTCTTCTCCTTTTCTTTTGAATCATTACATCTTTTCAACCTATTCTCATGCCTCTGCATCATCATGCCTCTTCACATCTCTAATAAATAATTTATCATTCTGTTTATTATAAATTTTTAATTAAATTAATTAATTAGAATTTATGTGCATCTCATGCCTCTTTGAAGCTCTGTGGGTTTCTTCCATATTCAGGTCTTCGGGATTTATTTATTTCATGTCTATGGGATTCCATTCTCTATGACCAATAGGCATACTCCACGATTCCACATGCTTCCTTCATCTCGAGCATGCTTAATTCTCCCATCCTTCACTAGCATGCATTTCTAGACATGTATGTACCTTAACCCTTGATATGTGCAGGAATATCCTTACTTCTGTATGGGATTATGCCTTCAGTCCCTTTCTGAGTAATCATGTTTTTCACTATTTTTGGGAGACCAATAACTCACATCTGAGAGCACCAAATAAGATTCAATTTTATGTCTCGATAGATAGTTCACCAAGCAACAACACCAATCTAACTGATGATTTTTATCATCAAAAGAACACCTCCTGGCGGGAGTTTCCAAATTCCTCATCAACCATGTGTCTTTTACACTTAATCAAATATTTGTCTTCATATGTAAGTTTTTTTGATGACCTAATTAACACACATCCAACATCTCACTGGAATTTGAAAGTGGTATTCCAAAATGCAAATTTGACCCTTAAACAAATTTCTTCAAACCCTAAGTCATCAAGGTGGTTTTTCTTTTTCATCTGTTTATAACTTTGTTTTTTATTTTATTCAACGAAAAAAGTACAAGTTGACCTGAACGATGTTCCAATCTCTTCGATCATTTTGGCACTCACTTGCGAGTCAACTACGACACTGTTGACCAGTCTCTTTGACTGTTTCAGAGCTCACTTGGGAGTCACCTTCGATGGTGTTAGCCAATATCTCAAATCGTTTTGGTGCTCACTTGCAAGTTACCTCCGATGGTGTCAAGGAATTTCTTTTAGTTGTACTAAAATATTATTTTCCCAACCTCTCCGATCATTTCAGTGGTATTGGACTAGTTACCTCGACATGGATGATTAAGCCAAACATTTCACAACGACTGTATGAGTTATGTCAATCGTTCTAGAGAAACTTGATGAGTTACAGTGACTGTTTTGGAGACACTGGATGAGACATGCAGACCGTTTTATATTGACTGTATTAGTTATGCCAACCATTTCAGAGTGATTGTATGAGTTACACTAACCATTTTCGAGTGATTGGATGAGTTATGCTGACCGTTTCGGAGCGAATGAATGAGTTACGCCAACATGGATGATTCAGCCAACTGTTTTGGAGACACTCAGTCAATTTCCAAAATTGTCATAGAGTTCTAGGATGATGTCAAATTGCAACAATGACTTCCTAATAGCACTAGAACACCATCATGTGGTTTCCTATCCTCATCACACATGCCACATCATCACTTCCTTTGACATTAATGAACTTCTTTGAAAATAATGACAACTACACTCAACATCCTCCCCCTTTTCCATTGATGGAAAAAACTCCTTAATTTTCTCCCCCTTTGACATTAATGACAAATTATTCCTTCTAACAACTCCCCTTGTCAACATATCTCCCGCAAATGCTACATTTTCTTCTTTCTAACAAATTCCCTTGCCAACATGTCTCTTCACTTTGTTAACTGTACTTGGTACTAATGATTGCTTGAAGAATGATAGTCTTAATTAGCATCCTTATTTTCCTTCTTGCATAAATTCTTTAAATTATAACCTAAGGGATAAATTCATCGAGTCCCCATATAAGTGTGCTTCATTCTGCTCCATTATTGAGTCTCTGTTAGTTTACTTCCAACAAATTTTATGCACCTTTCCTCTTTGTCAACCATGCACAAGCCTTATCAATTAACCCTGATCATCTCTTCTCTTTGAGGAATATAGCTTTCATCATACCTCAACATTAGATACCAATTGAATTTTTCCATAGATATCATTTAGAAGTTTCTGAATTTAACTCCCCCTGAGTATATGGTCCCTCCTAATGTTATTTTTGGGGTTCTCTTTAGATCATGAAAGATATTACAAAAAAATTCCATAATCACTATATCCTTCTTCATCACCTTCATATTCATCTTCATCGGTGTATTATTTTACATATCAATCTTTCTTTTCCTCATAATGAATGTCATTTTTATCTATGGCACTATTATGCTGATTATCATCTTTGGAGAGCTCGTTGATGTTTGAAATTTGTGTTTCTTGTGAGTTTTCATAATCTGAATTTTTCTTCCACATCTTCCCATGACGTGTCCTACTTAATTGATTTCCATCATCTTATTTTTTTGTGTCTTGTTTCCTTCTCAAAATTTGTTGTTTCGCTTGGTCCTGTAGTCAGTATCCTATGACCAAATTTATGACAACAATAGAAATAACCATACAAATTTCCTTTGAGGAATCTTTGATATTTTTACTTCCCAGCTTCCATCTTCTTCCACCATTTATGAGCGTATAATGGAACATTATTTCTAGTTTACATTCTCTATCTATATGTCCAAATTTATTACATTCTTAACACACTATGCCATACCTTTGAAGATATACAAAACAATTATGATTTCTTTCCTTTGGTTTACTAGGTGCATCCTTCTTGTATTCATGAACTTTTCCAGAAGCTCTACACTTCGGGGCTTTATGACTAAAATTGCTACAAGAGTAACAAAGACCCAAAAAGATCTGTTGATATCTATTTTTCATTGGTCTCTTAGACACCTCATTAGTTCTATTTTTTTCATAAAGGGATGGATATGATTTCTTGTTTTATTCCTTTTTAACTATAATATTTAGTGTAGTAGCATAGCTTCTTTTATTTCCACCTTGGTTTGTGAAGGAAGAATATCCCAGCTTCTTTTATTTATCAAAATCCAAACAATATTGATCCCTTGATGGTCTTTGGTTACTTAAGATATCATATGAAATATTTAAACTATACTCAAACTTTGCTTTGATAGATTATTCATCAACCCCTTTTCTAAATTGAATAATCTCTTTTTCAATTTTTTCATAATATGGTAATCTCCTCCCCAGCTACAATACTAGGTTCTCTTCAATATTCTTGACCTCTTGAAGTTGGTTCTTGAAGTGAACAATAATTTGATTTGTCTCTTCTTGGTAGTTTGACATTTTTTATTTTAAAACTTTATTCTTTCTTTTAAATTTTTCATTTTCATCAACAAAATCCATGTATTGAGCCTCTAGGTCCACTTCGGATTCTTCATATGATTCACCATTCCGAGTTTGAGTATTTATTGCCATGAATAGGATTTCTGGATCTTCACTTCCATCATCACTGTCTTCTTTGGAATATAAGTTTTCCTTATTTTTCTAAAACTTCTTCTTATCAATGGGATTACACTTATGACAATTATATTGTTCATGGTCACTCCCCTCTTATTTTGGGTAAGGACACTTATTGGAAAAATGTCCAATTCTTCCACAGTTAAAAAAATTTAAGGGTACCTTTCCTTTATATTTCCCAGTACCATTCTCAAGTTTTCTGATGAAGAGGGATTCGTCATCATCTAAGTTCTCTAATTGATTCTTGGATAGGGATTTAAATGCTGCCTCTTTTCTTGAAGGTTCATGTTGTCCCGTCCTCATCTCATATGTAGTGAATATCCCATGTAGTTCATCTACTGTCATGCAATCAAGGTCATATCATTCTTCTACAATGGACACCTTTGATTCATAACTCATTGAAAATGTTCTATTAGAATAATCAACCCATATTTACCTACATTAGACATTAATTTAATCACTATTGTCTTATTACCTAGATTCCTAGATTCCATTCTATGCTAGTTGCCTTCTACATGTCCTAAAAGTCAACACATGATTAAACCGAGTCATGGAGTTCTTGGGAAACATCTTGGAAACATATTTTAGCATGTATTATTTATTTCATGTTCTCTAAAGTGAATATTTAATTTTTCTAAAAAGTTGCCATGCTTTATAGCTGATTTAAGGAAAAAGGAAAAGCTAGTCTAGGTGTAACTGCCTTGTTTTTCTACGACATCATCCTCCCTCATTTTATCCAAATAAAAGAATTCATGAGTTTTATTTCCATCCCTCCTTAGCTTTCCCACTTGACCTATCAAATTCATGAGCATCTTCAAATATTTGGAAACTGATTTACGCACCTATGGGGGATTTGACTAGATATGGTAAGCCTGTTTTTTTACTATTTCGAATGGAATCCTTATGCATTCAATAATATAATGTAATTATATATTAATCAATCCTATTACTTCAAAATTTTGGATATTTTACACTCACTCAATATAGATTAGTGTTTTGCTCCAATTTCAGTCTCTTTTGGTGTAAATTTTGCATGTTTGATTAGAAATTTTGTGAGTGTTATTGTTCTATCTCTTGGGTCCAAATTCCAAATGGTATCAAAAACTTTGTATATTTATTTCTCTCCTTCCAAATTTTTATTCCAGGTTTGACATCATTGACTGGGAGCGCATTTTGCTGACTAGAGGGCACAACTACTGAGCTATGGACCAATCTTAGAGGATCATGTTGACTTCATTCAATTTATTTGAGTGGAAAGATGAGATGGAGATATTGTTGAGATTGAAAGGTTTCTATATGGTTACTATTGAAATTGAGGTAGATTTGAATGTATCTGCAGAGAAAATTAAATTGCACAACAGGATCGATGAGGCCTATGGTATTTTGTGTCTAAGCATTTCAAGAGACCTCCTCTTCCATCTAGATTGACTGAAATGAACTAATGAAGTGTGGGAGAATCTTAAAGATATTTTTTGAAATAAAAATGATATTAGAGGACATCAAATCAAGAATGAGCCAATCTCCTTGATTCCCAGTAGCTTTGAATAATTGCAACTCTATTTTTCCAAGTTTAAGGCCCTTGTTTCACAGCTAAAACAGTGTGGGATCGAAAAGAAGGAAGAGAAAATAGTTTTGGACATACTCTCTAAGCTTGGTCCTTACTATTCAGTGATTTTTTCGACCTTTCATGCCACCAAGTTGACAACACAATCCTGGAAGATGCCTAAGCTTGCAGAGTTCCTGGAATCCCTCACACAGGAGCAAGATAAGTTTGTGATGATGGGCACCATAAAAACTTCCAAATACCAAGATTTGGTTGCTGGATATTCAAGGGTGGATTCAAAAATCAATAAAGAATCTAAAAATTCACTTGATCAAAAGAGAGACAAGTCAAAGTCTCAAGAGGAGCCTCAAAGCTCTGAGAAGAACTACTTGAAGAAGAAGAACAAAGGAGAAATGAGCAAGTGCACATACTACAGTAAGGGATATCATCATGAGAGCTCTTGCATGAATAAGCAAATTGACATGTTTACCTAACTCCTAGAGAATAATAAAATCTCCCTTCCTTATTTCTCAAAGAAGAAGGAATGAGGATCAAATTCAGAAGACAGAGAGAGAGTACATGCCTTGGTTGTTGGCACATCAAGCTCACCTAGCTTCATCATAGATTCTGGAGCTTCCAAACATATGGTTTCGACAAAACAAACATTCTCCTCTCTTGACATGTCGAAAGTTCCAAGAATAGTTTTGGGAGATGAATCTCTCACTGATAGTTTGGGGAAGGGTAGGATTGATCTTGACCATGGTAGTTTCAAAAATGTGTTGTATGTTCCAGGTCTTGCCTCTAATCTCTTGCCAGTGTATCATATGACTCATAATGGGTTTCCAAACAAGGTCATATTCTCCCCTGATGATGTTGAAATCACTGATATTTTGAATGGTAAAGTCATGGCAAAAGGTGTTGTTGATCACATTTTGAAGGTATACAAGTTTTCCAATTTTCTACCCTACTCAAACCCCTTTGCTCTTCTGATTCATGTTAATGAAGTAAGAAATATTTGTCCATCTTAAATAGAATTATCTTTCTAATTTGAGTGAAAAATATATGGTCATAGAGTGACGAAAGATCAAGTTTTCTAAGGGAGTCTGTCAAGGTTCTATACTAGGAAAACACCAAGAGCACAAGTATGAGGAAGCTAGTCATCAGAGAACCTCTACACCTCTTGATTTGATCGACAATGACATTTCTGGTCCATTACCTCATATGTCCATGATTCAATCCAAATATGCACCCACCTTTATAGATGACTTTTCTAGGTATTGTTGGGTTCACTTCCTAAAGCATAAGTTTGAAGTTTTTGACCTCTTCAAACTCTTTAGAGCCTTGGTTGAAAACCAGTATGGGAGAAAACTCAACATCCTCGGATCTTACAATGGTGGTGAGTATGTCAATTCTGAGTTCATTCATCATTGCAAATATGCATTTGTTCAAATGCAACATTCGATCCCTTACACACCACAACAAAATGGTGTTGCTGAGAGAAATAACAGATCACTGAAGGAGATGGAAACCTGCATGATGGAGGATAAGACTTTGCCACCAAAGTTTTGGGACAAGGATATAAACTGTGCATCCTACATATCAAATATGGTTCCCCATAATCAACTTTATGGTATGACTCCTTTTGAATCTTGGAGTGGGCACAAGCCATATGTGACCCATTTCAGGATTTCTGGATCAAAGGCTTGGGCTAGAATTCCAACTAAAAAGAGGAAGGATTTGCAACCCCAAAGCTAAGAGTTCCTATTTGTTGGGTATTCTAAATATGAAAAAGGGTACAATTTGATCAAATTGAGCACTAACAAATATTTCATTGAAAGAAGTGTTCGGTTCCAAGAAGAGCCTTTAGTAGCAGTTGAAGTTGGAGAGTCCTCTTCATCACCAGAACCATTGATTGTAAGTGAAGAGACTAATGAGTTTTCTGATCCTCATATGTCTAATAATGATGATTTTATTTCATATCCTAACTATCCTACAAGACCAAAATGGGAAGAAAAGACCATTCATGTAGCTGGGGAACTAGCTGGAAATCCTAATGACACTAGGAGGACTAGATCTCAATTTGAGAGTGCCCTTTGTGTGAAAGATCTTATATTTGAGGAGAAGTGCTATGTTATGGATGAATTATATCCACATACATATTACTATGCAGCACATGATCCAATATGTAAAATTACCATGAAAGAAGAATTCAGCTTGCTCCAGAAGAACAACACTTGGGAACTGGTTGATCTTCCCCTAGGGAGGAAGCTAGTTCAAATTAAGTGGGTTTTCAAGACCAAGTTTTATGCTGATGGTTCACCTTTGAAATATAGGGCAATATTGGTATCCAAGGGATACTGAAAATTACATGGTATTGACTACAATGAAACCTTTCCACCAGTGGCAAACATGGAATCCATAAGGCTAGCTCTAGCCATTGCAGCTTCGAAGCAGTGGGAAGTACATCACATGGATGTGAAGTCTGCTTTGCTAAATGGAGATATAACTGGAGATATTTACATGGATAAAATTTAAGGGTTTGTTTCTAATCCATATTTAGTGTGCAAGTAAAACAAATCATTGTATGGGCTCAAGGAAGCCCCCAGGGCTTGGTATGCGAAGATTGATGGCTTTCTGTTGTCACTGAGTTTTGTTCGATGAAAGTTTGATCCTAATGTCTATTTGAAGATGATTCATGGTTCCTTGATTATTATTGTCTTGTATGACCTAGTGATTCCAGGAATTTCAAAGAAATATATTGCCTTCTTGAAGGATGCAATGAACCATGCATTTTCTACGATAGATTTGGGATTGTTGAGCCAATTCTTGGGTCTGGAAATTGCTCAATCCCAACATGGAATCAAAGTACATCAGTCCAAGTATGATCCATATTTTCTCATCAAGTTCAACATGAAAGATTGCAATCCAAGTAGGACTCTCTTCCTTTCAAGAGTTAAACTTGAAGAAATAGGTTCTTCTCCTATGTTAAATAATACAATGTATAGAAAGTTGATTGGGTGTTTGCTTTATGTTACATACACTTGACCTGATTTGTATTATGTAGTTAGTGTGGCTTTGAGATACATGTATCAGCCTCATGAGATCCACTAGAGAGTAGCTAAGAGGATCCTAAAATTTGTTTAAGGGACAAGAACTCATGGGATCTTATACAAAGAAAATATGATCTTGATTTTATTGGATTTATTGACAGTGATTAGGTAGGTGAGAACACAGATCGAAAGTATACGTCAAGATATGTGTTCATTCTTGTAGAAGGATGAATCAGCTGGTCAAGAAAGAAGCAGAGTGCCATAGCACTCTCATCTACAGAAGCAGAGTATAGAGGAGTTGTAAATGCACCAACTCAATGTTTTTGGTTATAGGGGATACTTGGAGAATGTGGCTTTGAATCATAGTTTTTAAGTATTATCTACTATGATAATCAGAGCACCATTTGAATATGCAATGATCCGATTTATAAATAGTGAATCAATCATATTGAGATCCATATGCACTACATCAGGAAACTTGTACATGATGGTACCATTGTTCTACTCTTCTGTGCATCTTCAGAACAAGTAGCAGAAATATTCACCAAATTTGTTTCTGAGAAGACCTTCAGCAATCTCAAATCACTGTTCGGGATTGATGATCATGCTATGAAGGATGATTGATGACAACATTTCCAAAAAAAAAATTCCTTTCCATGTTTAAGGGAGGATTTTCCCACTGGGTTTTTTCCTCCTTCCTTGGTTGTATGGACAAGCAGTATGTAAAGGGTGAATAAGCATTGTTTCTAGGCCCTATCATTTTCTAATATTTACTCATAAATTCAGGCTTAAGGGGGGGTTTAGAATAATCAACCCATAGTTACCTACATTAGATATTAATTTAATCATTTTTGTCTTATTACCTAGATTCCTAGATTCCATTCTATGCTAGTTGCCTTCTACATGTCCTAGAAGTCAACACATGCTAAAAATGAGTCATGGAGTGCTTGGGAAACATCCTAGAAACAAATTTTAGCATGTATTATTTATTCCATATTCTCTAAAGTGTATATCTTCTTTTTTCGAAAAGCTGCCTTGCTTTTATAACTGATTGAAGGAAAAAGGAAAAGCTAGTATAAGTGTATCTACCTTGTTTTTTTCGCACATCATCCTCCCTCCTTTTCTCCAAATAAAAGAATGTATGAGTTTTCTTTCCATCCCTCTTTATCTTTCCCACTTGACTTACAAAATTTGTGAGCATCTTCATAGAATTGGAAACTGCTTTATGCACCTATGGGGGATTTGACTAGATTTGGTAAGCTTGCCTTTTGACTATTTCGAATAGAATCCTTATGCATTCAAAACTCTCATATAATTGTATATTATAGTAGCCTATTACTTCACAAGTTTTTCTATTGTACACTTACTCAATACAAATTAGTGTTTTGCTCCAATTTTAGTCTCCTTTGGCGTGAATTTTGCATGTTTTATTAGCAATTTTGTGAGTGTTATTGTTCTATATCTTGGGTTCAATTTACACATGTTCTTAGTACATTATCAAATAATTCTCTTTCCTTTAATTTCCCTCCAAGACCTCTAATAGAATTTACAACTTCATATACTCTTAGAAGGTATTCTACAATGTTTTCTTCTTCTTTATTTTTGGGCTCTCAAACTACCCTCTATATGTATGAATCCTGGATTATTTGACCTTGGATTCCCCTCCATAGATAATATTTAATCTATCCCAATATTTTTTGGAAGTTTTTCATTGCATGACTTTTACAAATACAATGTTTGCGAATCTACTTATGATGGAATTTAAGGCTTTTGCATTACCCTCATATTGGCCTAGCTCCATATTGTTTGTAGACAGGGTGTCATCTATATTTTTATATTCTCTTTCAGTTGCTTCCCAAAAATTCAATTCAAGAGACATCAGATGGAAATTCATTCTCACATTCCAATATGCATAATTTTATCCTATGAATAGTGGTTGTATGTTGGTGGCTAACACTTCTTCTTGATCCATAGTGGTTTTTATTTAGGCTCTTCCTTCCAGTGGTTAAAATGTAATGAAGGAACCCACTGTGACACCAACTGTTGGAATATTTGACAATACTGAGAGGGGGGGGTTCAATTGGTATTGTTAACTTTTATTATTTAAAACCACTTTTAACATTAATCATTAAAACACAGAATCGACAAGAAACATAGAACATATATTTTATCATGGAACCCAATTAGGAAAACCACCAATACACCCTATTACTACAAAATTATAATTACATATAGTCTCTTCCTACTACAGCAGACAAGGATGGTACCACACCCTATTTACCAACAATTGCTGGAACGAGGCTAGAACCCCTTAGTTTTATCACCTACTGTTGAAAGGAGGCTGCAACACCCTATTTACTAGCTACAACTGGAAGGAGGGTATGACCCCCTAGTTTTATTAGCTGCTACTAAATGGATGCTACAACACCCTATTTACCAGCTACTACTGGAATATGTATACAACACCCTCTAGGATTGTTGCCTTCCCTAGCACCAGCCTACCACCCTAGTTTATTTTCTTCCAACTTCGAGATCTTCTTGGTTCTTCAAATTTTTCACTAATATTTCATCACTTCCTTGGTCTCTGACTTATGCTTCTACTTCATTGATCTAGACACTAGAGACACTTATTTATTCTTCATAATTCTATTTATAGATTCTTTTAGTTTTCTTTTGAATCATCGCATCTTTTTAGCTATGCTCATGACTCTTCACATCTATGATAATTAATTCATAATTTTTCTTATTATATATTTTTAATTTATTAATTAATTAGACTTCGTGTGCATCTCATGCCTCTTCAAATATCTATTGGTTTCTTCAATCTTCAAGACTTCGGGATTTATTTCTTTCATTTCTACGGGATTCCTATCTCTTTCACCAGCAAACATACTCCAGGATTTCACAGGATTCCTTCATCTGGGGCATGCTTCCTTCTCCCATCTTTCACCTACGTGCATTTCCAAACGCATATGGACCTTAACCCTCTATATTTGCAGGAATATCCTTTCTTTTGTGTGGGCTTATGCCTTAAGTCCCTATGTGAGTAATCATGTTTTTCACTATTTTTGGGAGACCAATAACTCACACATGAGAGCACCAAATAGGATTCTTATTTTATGGATGGATAGAAATTTCACCAAGCAACAAGACCATGATAACTGATGATTTTATCATCAAAAGAACACCTCTTTGTAGACATTTCCAAATTCCTCATCAACCATGTGTTTTTGACACTTCGTCAAATATTTGTCTTCATATGTAAAAAAAAATTCTTCTACTTTGGAAGAATGATTTCTCCCTCATGTAATTACCATAAATAAAACTACAAGAATGGCTATATGGCTACTTCAATCATGAACAATAGCATGTCACTTTATGACCTAATTGACACACACGCAATATCTTGCAGGAATTTGAAAGTGGTATTCCAAACTGCTGATTTTACCCTTAGACAAATTTCTTCAAACCCTAGGTCAACAAGGTGATTTTATTTTTTCATCAATTTATAACTTTTTTTTTTATTCGATGAAAAAACTACGAGTTGAACCAAAATTTGTCCCAATCTCTTTGATCATTTAATATCTCAATCATGATTCACCTCTAACGGTGATGACTAATCTCTCCAACCATTTTGATGCTCATTGATGAGTCACCTTTGATGGTGTCGTCTAATCTATCGATCATTTTGACACTCACTCAGGAGTTACCTCCGATGGTATCGGGGAATTACTTTCAGTTGTGTCGAAACAATATTTTCCCAAACTCTCTGATTGTTTTGGAGATACTAGATGAGCTATGTCAACATGGATGATTCAACTGACCATTTTACAATGACTGGATGAGTTACGGGAATCGAGTCAGAGCAATTGGATGAGTTACGGGAATCGAGTCAGAGCAATTGGATGAGTTATGATGACCGTTTTGAAGCAAATGGATGAGTTACACCAACTTTTTCAGAGGAACTAGATGATTTATGCTGACTATTTCAGAGCGACTAGATGAGTTATTTCGACCATTTTAGAGAAACTAGATGAGTTATGCCTACATGGATTATTCAGCTGACCATTTCAGAGAGACTTAGTCAATTTCAAAAATTGTCATAATGTTCTAGAATGATGTCATATTGAACAATGACTTCCTAATAGAACCATCACACCATCATGTGGATTCGGAGACTCATCACACATGCCACATCATCACTTCCTTTGACATTAATGAGCTTCTTTGGCATCAATGACAACTAAACTGAATAGTGTTTTCCCAAATTAAGGGTGTTTTTCCAATTTGTTTTACTTTATATATGCCCAGTAAGAAGGATATTACCAAGGGGGTATTTTTTCCCTAAACATATTTAAAAAAACTCAACTAGAAACATGATAAGTTGTATTATACCAACATTATACTAAAGGTAACAATGAAGCAATTGGGTTTTTCACTTTGAAGTAAATGAATAAAAATATCCTTCCAAACGCTTATTGATAGCTTCATATTGAGCACTACTTAGGAGGTGGCATGCAGTGTTGAGATTCAACATATTTCCTTGGAGAAAAGAATTTTTTTGGTAAACTTTTCTAGTCAAGGTAGGATAGAAATTAGTGTAACACACCATGGAGTCTAAACATATTATATGTAAATACTTGAGATACCTTATATTCATTTTGTGTGTCCTTTAGAATTTTTTTTTAGCAAAGGCAATCAAACCTAACCATGATTACATAAGTATTGACATATTTTTGTAATACCAAAATCAAATCTATAAAAATGTTAGTCCATACTTTACTTGGAATTGTATGTGGTGGAATGTTTCCTAATAGTTTCACTATCTCACTTCTATGTCTTTCGAAACTATCACATTTGGCCACAAGTGTCTATATGTCCTTCATCATGCCTTCACCCCAAAAATGGTCAGTTGATTTGATCATATTTTTTATCATGAAAGATTGAATAGACATGCAAGATGAATGTATCCTAGATAAAACTAATGATTTTTTTCATGACTTCTTTGAAAATATACATTTCCTTTACAATGTTGTGCATTATTGCACTAAGAGTACCTAAGAGATTTATTGGATTCCTATTGAAGTTGTTGGATCATGGTAGTAAGAATGGGATATTCCAACCATTTATTTTAGATGTAATAAAATTGGTTTATGGAATTTAAGTAGAGGGAAAATAAGTAACCTTCTCTTTTAAACTATTGAGAGAGACATATTTCCACCACAATTTCCTTTCCCTTGAATTAAATTATCTCATAGTCATACACAAAAAATTTAGTGACACATATTTATAGCTCATGAGAGGAAATTATTTGTTCGAGAAAATGTTTTAGGTTTTCATGATGATTTCAATTTGAAATTTTTTTCCAAGTAGGTATTGATGCCGGATGTCCATAGCATGCAATATGGCCATCATCTATCTTTTATAAGTAGATTTTCCATGTGCTTACAATGGAGTTATTTTCTACTAAAGTCTATTACCCTTCCTTATTTCATGATGGATACTTTGATGAATTTACCTAAGGCATATCATTCTAGGACAAAGGTTTTTCTAAAGTATGAAAAAGTGACTTCTAGAGTAGTATACATATCCTCCTTTAAGTCTTGGAAATATGTTTATATTGCATCATTCAAACTCAAATAATTGTTTTAACAAGGATGTGAGTGGATATACAATATGACCAGTTTTGTATGAACCTTATGTAATAAATAGTGATACCCAAAAAACATATAAGGATTCTAATATGTCTTAGGTGAGGCCAATCCTTCATTGCTGCAATTTTCATTAGACCTACAAGCACACCATCTTGATTGAGAATATGGACCAGATAATACATCAAAGAGACATCAAAGGAACATTTATATATTTCATAAATTATTTGAGGATGCTCAAGTAGTTGTATTTCTTAATAGACATCGACTATATGGGATCACCAATTTTTACCGTAGATCAATATGTCCTATTAAAAAATTAAGACAAATTTATGGATAAAGGGTTTAAATATTGTGTTCATGAGGAACTTGAATGTGGATGGATAATTTAATCAATATGGATATAAATGGTTACCCACATATTCCACTATCTCAAATTTTTTTCCATTTTGGAATTTTTCTAGTAAATTTTCTACAAGTTTTTAGGTCCCAAACATCGAGGGCCATTTTGAGGCCCTAAATGATGTTTTATGATGATTCGGGGGGATATGTTTTACAATGACATGATATATCCATAAAAAACAATTTCTATATCTCATATATACCTTTTGAACAAGCTATCATGCACCCCAAAGGGACATCATATGTAAATGTTATGACCCTTGAAAGTTGACTATTCAACTAACCACCTTGGGGCTCAAACTTTATGACTATTCATCTTTTAGGGATAAGGCTTTGGATTTTTAGGGTTCTTTCCCCATTGTTATGATAAATAGGCCCCTTTGGCCCCTTTTTGTACTAATATTTTAATGAATCATAATATCCACCACATCTCTTGTCGAATATATAGCTACCCCCATTCTAACTACTTTTATTTTACAATTTGTTTTGTTTCATTCATTTTAATAAATTATGAGTTTATTGTATCATTGTTTTTATTATAATATATATCTATGCATTTGAATATATATTCTCTTTCATTTCATTCTTATATAAATATTGACCAATAGTATTAGAGTAATCTACTCATGTGGTTTCTTAGTGCATGTCCTCGACAAGATCTTCATATCAAGAGTTAGGTCTCAAAATAACTGTGATTATGAAAACAACTCTTATCGGCCCAAGTAGCCTCACATGGAGGGATAAGAAAAGAGAGATGATAGATAAGTATATCCTATTAATTTATTTCTCATTGAATCCCTCACGTGATATAGGAACAAGATGATGGATAATTTCACCCAGATCCTTCAACGGATTTTGACGATGATAGATGCACCTTTAATGAGAAGTTATTTCGAAGGTGCAACTTTGTTCAAGGTACAAGTTAAATTTTGAAATCCTATTATTTGAAGGAGACAGAGATGCATATTTTTTGGAGAAATGGTTTATTCTATTAGAGGGTTGCTTTTCTAGTCATTTTTTTAATAGCAAAAAGATCATCTTCTCTCTCCTTAATTCCCCCCACGATAAAAAATAATGCTGGAACAGTTACTATGAGTGACATGCAAGATATGATTTTGAGATATACCATACATAACCTTCTTGGGAGTATTATTTGGTTTCTTTCAAGAAGGAATTATCATCCTTCCAAAAGCTACGATGAGTAGTACATAAGTGGATGAATTCGCACCAATAAATAAACTAGATGGCGTCAGAGTTTACCAACATATTTCATACCTTGCGCTGAAAAATGGGTATTAGGGAATATGAATGGAACTTGTTCCTAAAGTACTGTAGTGTAATGCATAGGTATACTCATATAGATATGGAATTCCTAGATATGTATCCTCACTAGAAGTAGCTTATCGACACACTGTCAATATGGAGGAAAAGTTTAAGTAAAATAATAAGCAGGAGTTTGGGTTTGCAAATAAAAATTTGTAGAATCCTAGCTAAAAAAATCGTAAATAAAAAAGAAAAGGGTAAAGAAAGGATGGACAGAATCCTAACAACCCTAAAAAGATGTAGTAAAATAAGGGTAATGGGAAATCAAATAAGGACACCAACAAGTGGTGTGAGGTCCACAAAATACCCTCACACAACATTGATGAATGCTGCTCAAAAAACTCATTATTGGCTAGAGATGAAATTTGTATTAGAATATGATTTAGAGAAAGAGAAGGGAAGACATACCATTGATGCATAAGCTATTTCCATCATCACAATAAAAAATATCCATCTAGAATATCTAGAGGATCCAAAGGAAGGTGAGCAGCTCTTCCATTCACAACTATGGGTATAGGATAATACACTAGATTTCATTGTTGACATGGGTATCCAGACTCCTTCATATGGCTTAAGGTTCCACATTGCCAAGCATAAACCATTGGTCTTTTGATCTAGCAATGAGACACCCATGTCAATCAATAGTTATACCTATCATACGACATCGATACTTTCAATGTTGAAGTAATGTGTGATGTTTCCATTCTTTAATTTTACGATGTTATTTTAAGACAACCATATATGTGGAAAATCATGTTGTGTATCTTATTTAGCTAATAGGCTTTGATTTTATTCACATTATCTAAAAACCATGTAAGCACATGAGAGTGGAAAAAATAGCTATATTTTTATTCATTATCCATCCTAAATATTACAATTAAGGTCTAACCTTTTATAAATACTATCTGATATTTCTGAAATATGAGATTTTCAAAAATTTATAATTTTAGAAAATTATCGCAAGACTATGAAAGTAAACACTAACTATAATGTAACTAGATCGAAACTAGTTGTAAACCCTCTTTTATAATTATATTTATAGGTGAAGACATAACTATAATTTACAACTTAAAAAATCCCCACAAAGCATTAAAACCTTAATTTGGTGCATGATATGAAGGAATTTGGCCTAAAAAAGTGTCAAAGAAAATCCCATTAGAGGGATCTAATCAACCACTACATTGAACACTTTGAAACACAATTTCAATTAAATTTAATCCAAAATGGATAACCGAGTCAATATTTATGACCCTAGGAAATCCTAACACTTATTCTATTTTCTTTTTCTCTTTTTTCCATCCTTTAGAAATCACTATATCATTCTCCTTTGGTTGAAGAGAATGCAGTTCCTACAAGTTGTTTTCTTCAAATTGTTTCCACTTAACATGATCTAGATTCAACAAGTCCCCCTCTTTAATCCATGTATTCTATGTTGTGCCTAATCCTTCCCACTAGACTAGATATTAGTTTTGTTGACCCTTCCGAATATGGAGGATCTCCTTATCTAATATATCAACAATATTTTCCTTTTTCTTTCTCAGAATAGATGATTTCAAATATACCTCTACCTCATTGTCATTTCCCACACTATCCCCATGGAATATATATAAATCATCAACATTAAACACAGGGGAAATCCAATGTCAACTGGTATATCGACCTTGTAAGCATTGTCATTAATTTTCTTGAGAATCTTGCAAAGATTGATTTTCTTATACTTAAATTCGTGGTAGGTTCCCTTAGGAAACCATCATTTCCATAAATAAACCATCACCAAATCAACTTCACTGAATATCTAGTGTTGTTGGCGAGCATATTTTATAATTTTCATATGCCCATTATTGTCTTGCATCTTTTGTATCACTTATTGTTGCAACTGTTGAATGTGTTCTGCAAATGCTTCCCCATCATCACTAATTCTATCCCCAAGCAATAAATGCACCAAATATAGGATACCCATAGGACTTATACCATAACCAACATGAAATGGATATTGATATTTATTATTTTAGGAAAATTATACATGGGCCTCCCACTACTTGGGCCTCTCTTTGATAATGCTATGTAAAAGGTTTCACAAAATCTAATTTACTACCTTAGTTTTCTCATCTGTTTGGGGGTGAAATGAACTAGTGAACTATAATTTAGTCCCTATTTTATTCCATAAATTCCTCCCAAAATCACACAAAAACATAGTATCTCTCTTAGAGGTAATAGTTTTTGTAACACCATGAAATCTAACAATTTATGAAAAAACAGTTCTTCCACCTTTGATGCATCACTATTTTTATTACAAGAAATGAAATGATCCATTCTATATAACCTATAAACAACCACAAAAATAGAGTCTTTACTTCTCTGTGTGTGGGATCCCCAACACAAATTCCATGCTAATATATAACCATGGACTTGGGAGCTGGTAGTGGCATGTACAACCCCATATTTTTTTAGTGTCAAGTATCCATTTCAAAAATACCACATCATTCCACATACCTAGTTATATATTTTCACATGTTTAGCTAGTAATACTTATCTTTGATTAAGGCTAGCATCTTATCCTTTTCAAAATGTCCTTCCAAGCCGCTACTGTGAAGTTCTATGACAATATTTTCTCTCATAGAACCAAATGGAATGCATAGTTTTTTTTCCTTTGAAGAGGTATTCATCTTACATAAAATATTCACTATGTGGGTAACCCCCATATTGATGAAGGATTAAAGTCTCCGCAGTTCTGGGGCACTAGGGTTATTAGAATCTCCTAGAGAATTCGACCCTAGTAGGGTTTAGTCAAGTTGAGAATTAGTATAAATAGAAAGATAGCCTCTATATTTATCACACACTCACTAACACTCAGTTGTAGCGCATAGATGAGGAAGAATAAGACACTGGGGCTAGGAATAAAGAGGTTACTGTTGTCGGGAGATCATCTTACTATTTTGGGGTTTTACTTTTGGTGTTGATTCTATCTCCGAGGAAGTTGTGGGGTTATCTCCATTTATGGTTTCCCCGAGGAAAGACACTATGTTCATTGTCTCTTGTGTTTTATTGTTGTGATTATTATTCTCTCAGTTAAATATCCTAATATAATGCTAGCTTAATGTTAAAAATCTAACATGGTATTAGAGCTAACCTGAAAAGAATACACTGTGCAGCTACGGAAACTAGGGATTCCTACTTTGTGTATCTCTCACCACATATTTTCAGCAAAATAAGGTTGGAATAACTCTCGTCCCTAGGGCGCATCTTTCTATTGAAGTAGAATCCAATTCTGGGGTTTTTTAGTTTTGGACCCGACACTGCTGCCAAAAATTAGGGCTTTCCACAGAAGTGGAATTTTTCAGTGAGCCCAGGCTTGGATTGATATCCTCCCCAAACTCAAAGTTTAGAGATCAATATCAAATCATTTGGTTGGACAAAACTCCAGAAAATAAAAAACCCTAATTTGCTTTGGAACCAGCACTGTAGAAATTCATCTTCGAATCCAGATCCGACATCTTGACCTGGTAAAATCTAAATATTTTGTATTTCCATTTGAGGTTCTCAGTTAATATGTCTCATCATACCAATCTTGATGAAAAGCTTGAGGGAGATGATAAATTTCGAGCTTGGAAGTATAGGGTGTCCCTAGTCCTGGAAGAAAATGAGTTGGACTCCTATATCAGTGAGGAGGTTCCAGTTCCAGAGGGAGATGAGGCTAAGGCCTTACATAAGAAGAAGTTGGTTATGGAAAAGTGGATTATTGTTGATTGAATCAAGGATCACCTTATACCACAGGTGTCATCCCTAAAGACACCTAAAGCTATGTTTGATGCCCTAACCAAATTGTTTGAAGGGAAGAACATAAACCGAAAGATGACTTTAATGAACCAGTTGAAGAATGTAAAGATTCAGAATATAGAGACCATCTAGTATTACTTTAAAAGGGTCTCTCAGATCAAGGAACAACTGGAAGCGATAGATGAAGAAGTGGAAAATGCAGAGATTATAATGACCACCTTGAATGGTCTCCCTAAATCATGGGACTCCTTTATTCAAGGAATATATGCGAGAAAGAAGTTAGTGAAGTTCAGAAGAGTATGGGAAGAATTCTCTCAAGAATAATCTCGGATAGCAGCTCAAGAAGAGAAGATGGGAAGTGAAGATCAAGCACTCATAGTTCACTCCAAGAAAAGTAGAAGAAACTCTCATCACTCTCGAGATAAGACCTTTCAACATAAATATAACATTAGAAAGTACTTATCTAAATTAAGATGCTATACATGTGATGAAAGAGGACACTTTGCCAAAGATTGTCCTAATAACAAGATTAACTCCCATAAGAAGAAGGGAAACAAGAAAAGACATCATGCTCATGATGTAGAGGATGATGAACCTTCCACAAAAAGAACCATATATGAAAGTGAAGATTCTTCAAGTGATGAAGAATATGTTTTGATTTCCGCTCTCACGGGAAACATTACTCACAGAAGAAATGATTGGCTTATAGATAGTGGGGCTTCCAAGCATATGACAGGATTCAAGGAATCCTTTGTGAAACTATTAGAACATGAATCACCTCACAAGGTGAAGCTCAGAGATGACTACTAGTATCCAATAAAAGGTAGTGGGGAATCCTCCTATAAGCTAGACTCTGGAAATTCTATGACAATGAAGGAAGTATTTTTTGTACCAGGAATAAAGAAGAACCTCCTCTCCATATCTGCATTGGATGCAAAAGGAATAAGGGTTGCATTTAGATATGGCCAAGTCATCATGTGGCTGAAGGGAAAGACTATTAATGATGCAGTAGTGATTGGGGAATAAGAAGGAGGACTATACAAATTGAAGGGCCATCAAGAACAAGCCTTGGTCCATGACACAGTAGAGCCAAATGAACTTTGTCATAGAAGGCTTGCACATGTGCATTACAGAGCACTACCACTTGCAAGTAAAGCTATTGAAGGTCTTCCAAAAATTCAAGCAAAACATGACAGAGTCTGCAAAGGATGTGCGAAAGGAAATAACACAAACAAGACATTTCCAAGTAGTGAGAGAAAAGCAAAATAAATCTTGGAAATCATTGACTACGATGTATGCGGTCCAATGACATCAAGTTCACTAAGCGGGTATGTATACTATGTTTATTTTATTGATGATTTTTCTAGGCAGACATGGATTTACTTCATGAAGAACAAAGATGAAGTATTCATCAAGTTCAAGGAATTCATGTTAGAATAACCAACCCATATTTAGCTACCTTAGACATTAATTAATCCATTTTTGTCTTATTTGCCTAGTTTCCATATTCCACCTTATGCAAGTTGTCATCTACACATTCATAGTGGTCAAACTTGCTAATTTTGAGTCATGGAGCACTTGGGAAACCTCCTAGAATCAAATCTGCTTTATTCCTGGCCTCCCTCGCACCTGTCTATTTTTTCTGCTTTATTGCCTGCTTTTTCAGTGCTTTAAGGCAATTGGGAAAGTTTGACTAGGTGAGGTTAACTTGTTTTTTGTCCTCCACATCCTCCACTCTTTTCTCCTATGAAAAGAACGTATGAGTTGTCCTTCCATTACCTTTTAGCTTTCCTAATTGATTTTTCCAACTCGTGAGCTCCTTGACAGTTTTGGAAACTGCTTTATGCACCTACGAGGGATTTGCTTAGATTTAGTAAGCCTTCTTTTGACTAGATTCGAATGGAATCTTCATGCATTTGAATCCATCATGTAATTATTTATTGTGGAAGCCTATGACTTCACAAGGTTGGCTAGTGTACACTTATTCAATATAGTTTAGTGTTCAGCTCCATATTCAGTCTCTTTTGTGAGTAATTTTGCATGTGCAATTTCCAATTGATGTAAGTGTAATTGTTCTAACACTGGGCTCAATTTCCACATGGTATCAGAGCCTTTGTATATCAATTTATCTCCTTCAAATTTGTTTTGGAGGTTCTACATCATTGACTGGGATCCTTCTACTGACTGTCGGGACAATTTCTGAGCTATGGATCAATCTGAGAAGATCATCTTGACTCCATTTAAATTATTTGAATGGAAAGCAGAGATGGAGATACTGTTGAGATCAAAATGCCTCTATAGAATGACTATGGCAATATAAGTAGAGCCCAATGCAGCTGCAGAGAAGATAAAATGGCACAACAGGAGGTATGAGGCCTATGGTCTCCTGTGTCTGAGCATATCCAGAGACCTCCTTTTCCATCTTGATGGATTGACATCACCGAATGAAGTATGGGAGAAGCTTGTTGATATTTTTGGAAAGATAGATGAGATGAGGGGACATCAAATCGAAAATGAACTAATCTCCCTGAGTCCCAATAGATTTGAATCCCTGCAACTCTACTTTTCCAAGTTCAAAGCACTTGTTTTGCAGCTAAAACAATGTGGGATCTAAAAGAAGGATGATCATCTGGTCTTGGCCATACTCTCAAATATTGGCTCTAACTATTCAGTGTTTGTTTCGACCTTGTATTCCATAAAGTTGATAGCTCGAGCCTGGAACATGCCTAGTCTTGCATATTTCATGGAATCTCTCACACAAGAACAAGATAAATTGGTGATGATGGGCAACATCAAACCATCCAAATACTAAGCTCTGGTTGCTATAGATTTGAGGGTGGATTCAAAAAGCAAAAGGAAATCTAAAAAGCCACTTTAGCAAAAGAGAGACAAGAACAAGTCTCCGGAGGAGCCTCAAGGTTCCAAGAACAACTACCAGAAGAAGAAGAACAAAGGAGAAATGAGAAAGTGCGCATATTGCAATAAGGGCAATCATTCTAAGAGCTCCTGCATGAAGAAGCAAATAGACATGCTGACCCAAATCCTGGAGAAGAATGGCATCTCCCATCCAGACAGCTCAAAGAAGAGGGAAGGAGGATCAAGTTCAGAAGACATAGAGAGAGTTCATGCATTGGTTGTTGGCACATC
The DNA here is from genome assembly GCA_001517045.1 of Pseudotsuga menziesii. Lineage (NCBI taxonomy): Eukaryota > Viridiplantae > Streptophyta > Pinopsida > Pinales > Pinaceae > Pseudotsuga > Pseudotsuga menziesii. The sequence continues at coordinate 231,608 of LPNX011104318.1, forward strand.
AAGCTCACCTAGTTTCATCATTGATTATGGAGCTTCAAGACATATGGTTTCAACTAAGGAGGAATTCACCTCACTTGACATGTCGAAAGGTACACCAATAGTACTGGGAGATGACTCTCTCACTGAAATTTTGGGCAAAGGGAGGATTGATCTTGATCATGGTAAGTTCAGCAATGTGTTGTATGTTCTAGGTCTTGCCTCTAACCTATTATCAGTGTATCAGATGACCCACACAGGGTCTCCAAAGAAGGTCATATTATCCCCTAATGAAGTTGAGATCACAGAGATCTCAAGTGGTAAATTCATTACAAAAGGAGTTGCAAATCATACTTCGAAGGTATACATGTTCTCACACTTCCTACCCTACTCAAACCCCTCTACTCTTCTGATTCATGCTAATGAGGCAAGAATTCTTTGGCATGAAATATTTGGCCACCTAAATTACAAGTATATTTCTGATCTTAGTGAAAAAGAGATGGTCATAGGGTTACCAAAGATAAAATTTTCCAAAGGAGTCTGTCAAGGTTGCATCCTGGGAAAACACCCAGAGCATAAATTTGAGAGAGCTAGTCATGAGAGAACCTCTGCACCTCTTGAGTTGATTCACAGTGATGTTGCTGGCCCATTCCCTCATATGTCAATGATTCGTGCCAAATATTCATTGACTTTCATAGATGACTTTTCCAGGTATTTCTGGGTTTACTTCCTGAAACACAATTCTGAATTTTTTGGCCTCTTCAAAGTCTTTAAGGCTTTGGTTGAAAAATAGTATGGGAGGAAACTCAAGGTCCTCAGATATGACAATGGTGGTGAGTATGTCAAGTTTGAGTTTATTCAATATTGTGTAGATGTAGGTATTCAGATACATCATTCTATCCCTTACACACCACAAAGGAATGGTGTTGCTGAGAGGAAGAATAGATGACTGGAAGAGATGGCAACCTGCATGATGGAGGCTAAGAATTTGCCATCAAATTACTGGGATGAAGATATAAATTGTGCAGCCTATATCAAGAATATGGTTCCTCATAAACATCTTGATGGTATGACTCCTTTCGAAGCATGGAGTGGGCACAAGCCAGATGTGACCCATTTCAGGATTTTTGGATCAAGGGCTTGGGCTAGAATTCCAACAGAAAAGAGAAAGGATTTGGAGCCCCAAAGCCAAGAGTGTCTATTTGTTGGGTACTCTGAAGATTCAAAATGGTACAATCTGATCAATTTGAGCACAAACAAATCCTTCCTTGAAAGGTGTGTTTAGTTTCAAGAAGAACCCCTAGCAGCAGTAGAAGTTGGAGAATCCTCTTCACCACCAGAACCTCTGAATGTAAGTGAAGAGATAGCTGAACATGCTGATTCTGATATGTCTAATAATGATGAATTTATTGCATATCCTAACATCCCTAGAAGGCCAAAATGGACAGCCAAGACCATTCATGCAGCTGGAGAACTAGCTGGAAATCCTAATGACCCTAGGAGGACTAGATCTCAATTTGAGAGTGCTCTATGCATGAAAGATCCTATGTTTGCTGAGAAATTCTATCTGATGGTGGAATCAGATCCTCAAACATATGAATATGCAGCAGAAGATCCAAGATGGAAAGCATCCATGAAGGAAGAGTTCAGCTCACTCCAGAAGAGCAACACTTGGGAGCTGGTTGATCTTCCCCGAGGGAGGAAGCTAATTCAGTGTAAGTGGGTGTACAATAACAAATTTGATATTGATGGTTCACCTATAAAGTAGAATTCCATATTGGTAGCCAAGGTCTACTCATAGGTTCATGGCATAGAATACAATGAGACCTTTGCACTAGTGGCAAAGATGGACTCCATCAAGCTAGCCTTAGCCATTGCAGCTTCAAAGCAATGGGAAGTACATCACATGGATGTGAAGTGTACTTTCCTGAATGGAGATCTCACTGAAGAGATATACATGCAGCAGCCTCAAGGATTTTCTACTAACCCATCTCTTGTGTGCAGGCTAAAGAAGTTATTGTATGGGCTTAAGCAAGCCCCCAGAGCTTGGTATGCCAAGATTGATAGCTTTCTGCTATCACTGAATTTTGTTTGATGCAAATCAGATCCAAATGTCTATTTGAAGTTGATTAATGGTTCATTAATGATCATTTTTTTATATGTTGATGACCTTCTCATTACAGGAAGCTCAAAGGATGAAATTGCTTCCTTGAAGGGTGCAATGAACCAAGCCTTCTCCATGACAGATTTGGGGCTCTTGAGGCAATTCTTAGGGATTGAGATTGCTCAAACCAAATATGGAATCAAGGTGCACCAGTCCAAGTATGCCTTGGATTTGCTGAAAAAATTCAGAATGAAGGATTGCAAGCCAAGCAAGACTCCTTTCCTTTCAGGAGTGAAGCTTGAAGAAGTTGATTCTTCACCTATGGTAAGCAATACACTGTATATGCAATTGATTGGATGTTTGTTGTATATTACACATACTAGACCTGATATTTCTTATGTAGTAAGTGTGGCTTATAGATACATGGATCAGCCTCATGAGATCCATTGGAAAGTAGCCAAAAGGATCCTTAACTTTGTTCAGGGAACAAGGACACATGGGATCTTCTATAAAGCTAAATCTGATCTTGATTTGATTGGGTTTACTGACAGTGATTGGGAAGGTGACAACATAGATTGAAAGTCAACATCAGGATATGTGTTCATGCTTGTAGAAGGGCCATTCATCCGGTCAAGCAAGAAATAGAGTGCCATTGCACTCTCATCTACAGAAGCAGAGTACAGAGGAGTTGTAAATGCAACAACTCAATGTTTATGGTTGCAGGGGTTACTTGGAGAGTGTGGCTTCGAATCAGAATAATCAACTACTATCTACTGTGATAATCATAGTACCATTCGAATCTACAATGATCACATTCAGAAGCAGAGAACAAAACACATTGAGATCCATATGCACTACATCAGATAGCTTGTGCATGATGGCACCATTCACCTACTCTTATGTTCATCTTCAGAACAAGTAGCTGATATCTTCACCAAAGCATTTTCTGAGAAGACATTCAGCAATCTCAAATCACTGCTAGGGATTACTGATCATGCTGTGAAACATGAGTGATGACAAGATTTCCAAATTTTGTTTTACAGTCCATGTTTAAGGGAGGATTTTCCCACTCGGTTTTTGCCTCTTTCCTTAGTTAAATGGACATGCAGTATGTAAAGGGTGACTAAGCGTTGTTGCTAGGCCCTATAATTTTCTGATATATTACTCTTAATTCAGGCTTAAGGGGGGGTGTTATAATAATCAACCCATATTTAGCTACCATAGACATTAATTAATCCATTTTTGTCTTATTTGCCTAGTTTCCATATTGCACCTTATGCAAGTTGTCATCTACACATCCATAGTGGTCAAAATTGCTAATTTTGAGTGATGGGGCACTTGGGAAACCTCCTAGAATCAAATATACTTTATTCCTGGCCTCCCTAGCACCTGTCAAAGAGAACTAAATTAGATCCTTCAGGGAAGAAGGGTATATTTGTGGGATAGTCTGAAAGCTCGAAAGCTTATAGAATATACTTCCCAGGATTCAAAAAGATTGACATCAGAAGGGATGTGACATTTAATGCAAATTCATCTTACAACAAATCCAGAAAGAGACCTATTGAAGAACCTGAAGAAGAACCTAGAATTCATGATACAACGATGTACGAAGAAACTCAAGAAGAAGAGCGAGAAATTGAAGAACCATAAGAACCTGTAAATGCACCTCAGGAGAAGAATCCTCATAAGAGGAAACCTACTTGGGTACGAGAAGCTATCCAAGGTGTAGAAATAGAAAGATACGAGGCTCCAAAAGAGAATCACAGAGAAAGAAAGAGGACCAGATCTTGCTCTGGGTATGTAGCATTATTATGTGATTTAATTGATAAAGAAGCTTCCAATTATGAAGAAGCAACAAATGGGAAAGAATGGAAGGATTCTATGATCCAAGAGTATCAGTCAATCATGAAGAATCATGTTTGGGATGTTGTCCCAAGACCAGAAGGGAAGTCAGTTGTAACTTCCAAATGGATTTACAAGATCAAGCTTACTTTAGATGGTAGTATAGAAAAATATAAAGAAAGATTTGTTGCTCGTGGTCTCTTTAAGAAAGAAGGAATAGACTATGAAGAAACTTTTGCACATGTAGCTAGATACACTTCCATTAGATCAGTACTTTCTCTGGCTGCAGTGATGAAATGGAAGATACACCAGATGGATGTCAAGACTGCTTTCTTGAATGGTGTAATGGAAGAGGAAGTATATGTGTAACAACCACTCAGTTTTGAGACACATGACAGGGAGTCTCATGTGTGTATATTGAAGAAAGCCCTATACAGTTTGAAATAGGAACCTAGGACATGGTACAATAGAATTGATAGCTTTCTATCTAGTTTAGGATTTACCAAGAGTAAAGCAGATTCCAATGTTTACTACAAGGTTGAAGATGGCAGCCCAGTGATACTCCTACTGTATTTATATGATCTATTTGTAACAGGTATGGATGGGTTGATTGCTGATACAAAGAGGAAGCTTACTGCCATGTTTGAAATGAAGGACTTGGGTATGATGCATTATTTTCTAGGCATGGAGGTGTGGCAAAATGCAGATGGAATTTCCCTAGGACAAGGTAAATATATAGTAGAGATCTTGAAGAGGTTCGAGATGATGGACTGCAAGGCCATGACCACACCTATGGCATCGAACCTGAAGCTATTGAGTGATGCTTCATCAGAAATGATTGATGCTATGATGTATCGTCAGATGATTTGGCCCTTGTTGTACCTGACGAACACGAGACCAGATATTTTCTTTGTTGTGAATAAATTGAGCCAATTCCTGACAAATCCGAGACATGTTCACTTGATTGCTACAAAGCATATTCTAGTACCTGAGGGGTATAGTTGAATATGGGCTCTAGTATGAGGCCAGTCAGAAGATTAACCTAGAGGGTTATGTTCATTCATATTGGGCAGGTAGTGCCATTGATAGGAAGAGCACTTCAGGGTGTTGCTTCAGTATGTGATCAAGTTTGATCTCTTGGTTTAGCAGGAAGCAATCCTGTGTGGCAATGAATACAGCTGAAGCAGAGTATGTCACAGCTTGCTCAACTAGTTGTGAGGCAGTATAGCTAAGAAAACTACTGTCTAATTTATTTGATCTCTAGTTATATGCTACCTGTATATATTGCAACAACGAGAGTTGTGTGAAGTTGTTAGAGAACCTAGTGTTCCATGACAATTCAAAGCATATCGAGATCAAATATCACTATATCATGGAAATAGTGTAGAGGGGAGTAGTGAAGCTCCAGTATGTTGTGACGGAAGAACATATAGCTGATATGTTGATGAAGCCATTGGCCAGAGTGAATCTTGAGTACTTCAGGGAGAAGATTGGTGTTCTCCAGATTCCAAGGGGAAGTGATGAGTTCGTGAGCCATTATGACATCGTGAGAGCATTGGTTCCTTCCATGGTCAGATGTAAGGGCTAAGCCATTCTATTATGGTGAGAGGATTGGTTCCTTCCATGTCATATATGAGTGCTAAGCCATTCTTATATGACTATTGTATTGGTTCCTACATGATCAGTTATAAGGGCTATTGCCATTCTTGGAATGGAGGTTCTTGCTCAGTTACCAAGAATATTTGGTCTAGGACTAAGGGCCATTCTGATATGACTGTGGGATGTGTTCCCACATGATTAGATATGAGTGCATGGCCATTCTGATGTGATTGAGGGATGTGTTCCCACTTAATGAGATATAAGGGCTGATGCCATTCTCTTGGAGAATGGACGCACCTGGTCAGTTACCAGGAACCCTCAACCTTGGGTTGAGAGCCTTTCCAACATGGTTGCAGTATGTGTTCCCACATGGTTAGATGTAAGTGCATACCCTTTCCAGCATGGTTGCAATATGTGTTCTTACATGGTTGGATGTAAGTGAAGATCCTTTCCAGCATGGTTGCGGGATGTGTTCCCACATGGTTGGATGTAAGTGCAGAGCCTTTCCAACATGGTTATAGGATGTGTTCCTGCATGGTCGGATGTAAGTGTAGATCCCTTCCAGCATGGTTGTAGGATGTGTTCCCGCATGGTTGGATGTAAGTGCAGAGGACTTCCAGCATGGTTGTAGGATGTGTTCCCACATGGTTGGATGTAAGTGCAGATCCCTTCTAGCAAGGTTGTAGGATGTGTTCCCGCATGGATAGATGTAAGTGCAGAGACATTTTAGAATGGTTACAGGATGTGTTCCCACATGCCTAGATATAAGTGTTGAGCCTTTTTGATAGGGTTGTGGGATGTGTTCCTGCATGATCCGATATGAGTGATGGGCCTTTCTAATGTGATTATAGGATTGGTTCCTACATGATCAGATGTGAGTGTTGGGCGTTCCTTTCTGACATGGTGTTGCATGTGTTCCTTTCATGGTAAGATATAAGTGTTGGGCAGGCCATTCTGACTTGGTGTTATATATAAGCATTGAAGAATACCTACATGGAGGATAGGCCTACAACCAACATGAAAAAGGGCTGGATTTGTAGAACTTCCTGTGACAAGAAGAATCATGAGATAGCACCCTTGATGATGATCCAGCAGTGATGATTTAGATCGAGTGATGATACAGATCCAGAGATGATGCTCCAATGATGATGATCCAGATCCAGTGATGATCCAGATCGAGTGATGATGATCCAGATCGAGTGATGATCCAGATCCAGTGATGATGATCCAGATCGAGTGATGATCCACATGATATAGAGAAGAAGACTTGTGCTGATAAATTGTGTCGATAGAATACCTTCCTAGTTAAAAGGGAGTTTTGATGTAATTGTAACTTCGAAATGTATTCACTTGTATATCTTATGTATTGTACCCGAATGTTTATTCCAGGATGTGTCTGTAATGTACTTGAGTCATGTCATGCCTTGATGTTCCTATCAGGAGGTTCTATAATGTAAAAAATTCATGTCAATTCATTTTGGGTAATGTTGGGCTTAGCGCAAACCCGGGTTCTTATGCTTTTTTCTTCGCACAAACAAACAGACCCACAGTGTTGGCCCTTTTGGTAACAACCTGCGAACAGGTTGCAGTCTCACCCAAAACAGCTATGGGGTGCCACATAATTAGGTTTTTGTAGGAAAAAGAGGGATATTACTGTACCTTTATCCTTAACAAAGAATACATATGCAATACAGAGCTTCGATATTCACTTAAATAGCTTCGCAGTTTAGATAAAAAGATAGTTTCTTGCTTAACTGTTAACTGGGAATTCATAGCGAAGTTAATACTTAGCATTTTATCTTACTTTATCATTTATCTACTTATCAAATGCATAAAACATAATAGAAACAAAATAACAAGAACCACCACAGCAGAAGATATACGTGGTTCACCCCCAGTGTAGGGGCTACATCCACAGAACTATGTTAATATTCAACAATTTACAAACACACAGTTCTGATCTACGCACTCAGCTGTAAATCTTCTCAACAACCCGAAGCTGCACACTTAGCTGCAGAATCTTTCCTCAAAAACCCTCTGCGCACTCAGCTCCGGAGGTTGTCCAGACACTCAGCTAGGACTTAACCTTAAACCCAAAAATAGACCTTAGCTTCTTCGCATCAAATCATCATACATAAAAAAACCTCTTGACTCCTTTACATTAGTGCATATTTATACAAGTGCACTATTATAATACCATGGGAGTAAACCATGGGCCTAAACCATGGGATTAAACCATGGGACATTTACAAAAAGAGGGGCTTCGACCCAACCCCGAATCCCATAAGACTATTTTGGACCACAACTCCACTTACAAGCTTCGCACCAAAATCGCGGAGTTGCCAAAATTAAGAACTTGAAGGTCTGAGCCCCAACAGGCCCCTAAGACTCACCAGTGTCCCGTCCTGGGACACTCTGCTACTTTTCTGGTGGAAGAATCTTGTTGGTGAAGATAGTAAATTGCTTGTTGAGGCTATGCATGATATCTTTGGCTACTTACTCCTTTTCCACTATCTCCTGCAATGTTGCTACAGATGCTTCGCTAGCCTTTTCCTGCGCAAACACATCATACTCCCTCAAAACTTTGAGCTGGTTGTCTGCAGTAGTGCTCAACTCCATGGCCTCGTTAATAAGGGGCTGCATAGAGCTTACCAACAGTGTCTCTTTTCTTCTGCAAGACTCAATTTCTTGCTGGAGCTCATTGCTATGCTTCACCTTAAGCATCTTCTGCATAGGAGGAAATGTCTTGATTTCTTCTTTTACTGCGTCCAGCTTTGTCTGTCGCTGCTTGATGGTTTCTTGCAGCGTTTGCACTTTTGGGTTGTCCTACAATTTTTCCCAGGCCTCGATGCTTTCATCTAGCAGCTTTGATGCACTGCTCACCTGATCTAAGATCTTTGTTGCTGAGGCATGAATATCTATGTGACGTTGTTCCCTGATTTCTGGTGGACTCTCTGAAATGAGGCAAAGTTGAAGCTCCGCAATATGAGCCTCATGTTCTGCTTTCATCTTTGCTATTAGGCTTCGAGACTGTTGTGCATAGTCTTTCAGCTTAATGATTCTTTGCTCTAGTTCTTCTTTAGCCTGCATGTCGAAGTCAGCGAGACTTCGACATGCCTCATCCAACACTCGCGCTAGTGTAGCCTGCTTGTTTTTTGCTTCCCTCTTCTTTTGTTCAGCTTCTTCCAACTACGCTGCGAGGCTCTCACTCTGCTTTATGGTATTCTCTAACTACATTTGTGAGTAGCTATCTCATTATTGGATCTCCTTCATGATTTCCAATTGACAAAGATGCAGCTCCGGCATAGACAACTTGGTGTAATCTATCCCAACTGTCATGCTCATCTGCGATCGAGATACTGCGTCAGTTATGATAAGGGATGCAATTGGTACTTTCCCTTTCTTGTTTCTGGTTAGCCATTACCTCTTATCTGGTTGCATGCCTACTGGGGTACTGCTTGCTGCAGCGCCAGTTGCTGATATTTCTACTAACGCCTTAAGTTCTTCAATTCGTTGTGCTATGCCAGTGAGCGCATCAAGGTGTGTAGCTGAAAAATCTAACCATTTGTTGGTTAATACTTCTGTGGAATTTTTCAGATCCTGATCAAGCTCGTCAATCGTCAAAGTGAGCTCTTCGATGATATTCTTGCCCTTCGACGCCTTATATTTCTTTCTTGGTGAAGGCTTCGTCACTTCTTCTACTTTGGGAGACTTGCACTTATCTAGGCGATTGGGGTCTGAGATGGTTTTGACCAATTCTTCTTCTTCTTCATCGGCTCCGTCATCTCCACCTTGGTCACCTTCGCTCTGTTGTCACTCATCCTGTTCTTCACTCTCCTCGAGCGGGTCATTCTACTGTGCCTAGCTAGGACCTGTGCCCACATCTGTTACTGGAGGAACTGGTATGTTGTGCCTTGTTCCTGCCTCCTTCATCCATTCAGCCGACCACTGCTTAACTACTACAAGGATTCCTTCCTGGGTCACCACGTATGGCAATTTCCAGCATGCATGTTTATCATCTGTGTGGACCTAGATGAAGACATTGTGCATGTTAGCCTTGAAGTTGGCCACTCCAGCATACTGAGAGAATAGCTCATTACTAAGCCGTGGTGTTTTTAGGATCTCATACGAAATTTTCATCGCATAGAAGGAGAACATGTAATTCATCATCTGCTGTAAGGCTTTGTTTTGCAAAACCCAAAGAGATGCATACCTTGCTGCACGAGGCATCTGCGGGGGCACATCGACAAACTGTGCGTCGGTAGGTTCTTTCCATCCTACCAATGCAATAAGCACTAACAACCATGAATAATGAAAGGGTCTACCTTTCTCCTGTGCATCGCAGACATCTTCGAGGAATTCCCTAGCAATGTACTCTGCCCATTTGTAACTGTAGCCTTCGGCACAGTTCGCAGCAATATTGACAATCGAGGCAGGTACTTCATTCGGTCTGCACTTCTGCATTAATTTGCATGCTAGGAGCTCTACGACGAAGTGAATGTTTTGGTGCCGAATTTTCAAGGTTTGATACCCTCGCTTTCCTTTCGTCAGGCCGAAGCGGTCCTTCATGTGTTGCGCCAGCTTCGTATCCTTGTGTTTTTTGACAAACTCAATCCCAGGATCAGGCCCTTCCTTCAGCAAGCCTGTGATCCTATGAATCATCTCTCCATCAATAGCTATTTCCTGGCTTCCTATCCATAGGTTCCCATCATGCACCAATGCCAATAGTTGCTTGACCACCACGGTAACCTACGTGCTGTGACCAAATTGGGGGACATTGAGCATCTTCGCCAAGCCAGCTTGCTCCAAGCCAGTAGCCCACTGTTTCACTTCTAGCAATGTCGTTCCAGCCTCTGGATAATGGATAGAGTGCAAGTATTTCCCAGCTGCGAACTACAGAAACTTCCCATGATCATTCTTATCATGGTCTACATAGTTGAGCCAGTCTATTTTTCCTGTCATCGTCCCAACCAACTGCACACCCTATGGCAGCGAAGGGGTGCATAACATGAATTTGGATGTCCACCGAGGTGGCTAAACTCCTGGTCGAACAGGTAGAAGATATGGTGGACGCTATGATGCAATGTTCTCATCCTCACCGAAGTCTTTAAAACCTTCAGGTGTGAGCTCTGCCAAACCAAGAGGATTCATCTCGGGATCCTCTGGCGTCTTTCTTGATGGCTTGTGTCTTTCTTTGTTCCACTTAGAGCGAACTTCTGAGTTAAACTTATTTCAGTGCTGGGGGATTTTCTTCACAAGGTGCAGATGTAGGTGGGTTGCTCATAAGGTTCTATAGACCCTTCTGTCTGAATTCTCTCAACAATTCCTGGACTTCACGATTAGCTAACATGGACTCAACTCAAGAAAATGCGTAATGCAAAATCCGCAGGTCTGGGTGTCTTCTTATAGAATCCAACGACCAACTCTACCATAACTATGCATTAAAGACACCAAATCTGACAGAACGGAGGTAGATCTTGTCCAAACGGTGCTAGATTTCCCAAAATATCATCATTACAGGTAGTTAATACAGTCAACATACCGGTGCCACCAAATCTGATTTTTTCCAACGCTCGCATTTTACGCTTTGACACACCTTTCTTCTTCAGCAAAACCACTAACTTCAGCTTCGCCAAAATAAGGTCCTTCGACACAACCTGACACAGGTTTCAATAGGACTTTGAAATTCGACCTACAATAGGATTTCTTCCACATCCTTCAACACTTCATGAATTTTCCAACAATCTATCCAAGCTCTCTAAGGACAGCTTCATTATAGTCTAGTACCCAATTTCAACTATTCTTGGTACTTAGACTCTTCTTCTTGCTATTACTTCTAATCAGGGGGTATAGGATTGTCCCTGTACTCCTTTAATCTACTTCCATTCACCATAGAGGGAAAAATTTCTCCATTCAATTTAGCTAACTGAATTGCACCACCATCAGTAACTTTCTAAACTGTGTATGGTACTTTCCAATGTGTCTTGAACTTACCTGGGAACTACATGAATTTACTACCGTACAAGAGCACAAGATCACCATTCTGGAAATGCTTCTTCTTAATGTGTCTATCATGCCATGCTTTTTCTCTAGATTTCTATACTTGCTGTTAGAAACCTGCAATGAATCTGTCTTCTTCTAGTTCCAGTATCTTCGCCAGCCTTTCATTCAACACGGCTGGATCATCCATCTCTATGAAGGTAGATATTCGAAGGATAGGAACAATGTACTTCATGGGCATAACTGCTTCTTGTCCATATACCAACCTAAAAGGTGTGTGGCCTGTCAACTTCTTGCAAGTGGTTCTATAAGCCGATAATACTGCTGGAATTCTAAGATCCCAATAATTTCTGTTAACATTGCAATCCTTTGTCAGAGTGTGCTCAAGAATCTTGTTAAAGGCCTCGACAGTTCCATTTGCTTGAGGATGGTAGGAATTATTCTTCTGATGATATACTTGAAATTATTTGGTCAATGCTTCAATAGTCTTATTCAGAAAATGTGATCCTTGATCACTCATAAGAATTCTAGGACACCCAAACCTTGACAAGATATTATTGAAAATGAACTTCGTGGCTGTAGCAGCGTTACAGTCCTTGACAGGTTGAGCTTCGGCCCAACGACTAAGGTAATCAGTTGCTGTAATAATGTATCTTGCTCTAGATTTATTTGCAGGGGGGTTGATTTGTCCAACAAAATCAATAGCCCATTTTTCAAATGCTTGTAAAGTTACCTATGGAACTAGAGGCATCTCATCCCTCCTGGATGGTTTTCCTTTCCTCTGATAGATATCATATATGTGGAAATACTCTCTTGCATCCTTATGAAACGTAGGCCACCACAATCCAGCTGTCAGAATCTTCTGTGCCATAGCTTTTCCTGCATAATGACCTCCTACTGCTCCAGAATGTGCCTCAGCCAAAATCAATGGCTTTTCATGCTCCAGGACACATCTACGCAGTATTTCATCTGGTCCCATCTTATATAGTTGTCCTGCTACCAAGGTAAAGTTAGCTTCTCTAACCACCAGCTGCTTCTTCTGCTGTGTTGTCATCTCAGAGGGTGCAAAACCTGTAGACAAGTACTGAACAATATCCTGAAAAATAGTCATCAACCATCTGGATGGAAAACAACTAGGAATCAAGAAGACCTTCATCCAAACTAGTCGGCTCCTCTCCTGACTCGAGCCTCGACAAGTGGTCAGGCCCCAGGTTAAGTCTTCCTGGCTTAACTATGATCTCAAAGTCATACTCCTGAAACAAAATCAACCATCTGCATATCCTTCCACCTAACACAGGTTTGTTAACCACATACTTCAAAGCAGAGTGGTCAGTGAACATCTTGAAATGAGATCCTAACAAATAATGTCAAAATTTCTGCAATGCATAAACCATAGCTAGACCTTCTCATTCTGTCGTAGTATAATTCTTTTCTGCTGTGGAAAATTTTCTACTTGTAGAAGAAATAGGATGATCAACATTACCTTCACCTGATTGAACCAATACTATACCTAAAGCAATGGAAGATGCATCGACATGAACATGAAACTCCTTACTCCAGTCAGGGAATACTAAGATAGGGACAGTTACCATATTTTCTTTCAAAATATCCAAGCTTTCCTGACATTCAAGTGTCCACTCAAACTTAATATCTTTCTTCAATTTATTTTCCATAGGGGCTGTGATCTTAGCATATCCTTTAATGAATTTCCTGTAATATCCAGTATGACCAAGCGTAGTGCGAAGTTGCTTAACAAACTTTGGGGGTGGTAAGTTAACAATAATGGCTATATTTGTAGGATCCATCATCAATTCTTGCTTGCATACAATGTGACCTAGAATAATTCCAAAAGGTGCACAAAAGATACACTTCTTCAGGTTCAATGAAATCTGATGCTGTCTGCACTTGTCCAGCATAAGTCTTAAACTGGTTATATGATCTTTTAATAAACCAAATATATTCCAATCATCAAAGTAAACTTCTATGAACTTATGAATAAATTCCTTAAATGCAGATATGACTACTCTGGAAAACATAGCAGGTGCATTCTTCAATCCAAAGGGCATAACAATATATTGAAAAGATCCCATTTCTGTAGCGAAGGTTGTTTCATGTCGATCCTCTGGAGCGATTCTGATCTGATGGTAACCTAAAAATCCATCAGTGAAAGAATACACTTCTTGACCTCCAACATTGTCTAAAAATTCATCTATAAAGGGAGTAGGAAAAGGATCATGTAGACAGGCATCATTTAGCTTTCTCAGGTCAAAAAAGATTCTGATTTCTCCCTTGGTCTTCTTTTCTTGTACCACCATAGGGATGACCCATTCGGAGTCTTTGACAGGCTCAATGATTCCTACAGCGAGCATCTTATCTAGCTCCATCCTGACTTTTTCTTTATACTTAGGGTTCAGCCTATAAGGGCGCTGCTTCACAGGCTTTGCATCAACTTTCAAAGGGATTTTTATCACTCCTATATCACCAAGGATACCTTTCATTTCTAATAACTTCATCGGAAATAAGTCCTGATACTCATGGAGAATTTCAGTCACTTTGCTCACCATTTCTACATCCCAATAATCTCCAATGGTAGCGTACTTAGGAATTTCTTCTGATCCAATGTTTACTTTCCTTTTTTTCAAGGGCTGAGTTACTTCAGGTGATTCGACTACTGGTCCATGTACTTTGCAGTGTCCTTCTGACTCAAGAATATTAATGTTGCGAGGGTCATCATCTTCATCAATGGAGAGGTTATAGAATTCTATTGCAGTAGCTTCTTGTTCCTTCCAATCAGGTTGGTACTCAGCTATCTCTTTATCATCAAACACCGTAGTATGGATCAGCGTAACAGCTAAGTCCAAAGCAGGGAAAAACTCATTAATAGAAAATGTGAGCACAAAACTATCAACCAAACTAACCCAACTTAGAGTACCATGGTGAAGCTCCACCTCCGCATACCAATTCTTTGCTACAAGTTCCAGAGTGTGTACAAACCTATGTACCCATTCTTCATGAGGTACATGCTTCCATGCTTCATAGAACTACTCCTAATGTTCTTGAGGGCTAGTCTTACCATTAAATCTGATTCGTACCTCCTGAGGTTTATCCATGAATCTTAAGTAAAGAAACTTTTGACAAGCTCCCCAACTATGAATATACTTTTTATGACCATTCCACCATCTGGCAGCTGTGTCTTTGAATACTGAGTCTAGAGTCTCCATTTTCTGTGAATCCGGTACTTGCTCTGAGAATTGTACAATAAAATCTTCTGGGTCTGTCAAGCCATCAAAAGTAGGTAAGAATCTTGTCTGTGAGCCAACCCATCTGATAGACTTGGTAATTCTTGCACATTGATGTCCATGTAGCTCATAAAGTCTGTTCTGCCAATTTTCTAGGCCTTCATCTAAATCAGTCATGCAAGAACTGTCACACTGCCAATCCATTATACCTTCAATAGTAGGGTTAACATAGTATTGTTCTTTAGCTGTGATGTTGTAAATATGATCCAAAACATCCTGATCTTCATCTCTGACTGGCTCTGTATACCTTTCTCCTTGAGAAGGGTCCAACGGTACTATGAATCTCAAGCCTTTTCCATCAAAAGTCATCTGTCTATTCTTAAGGTTGATTACTGCATAATTGTCTATTTCCCATTCAATTCCTAGTAATACTAGATAGGGATTTCTATCATCAATTATTTCAATGACTTCAAAGTCTGCTAAGGTACTGACTCCATCAATATCCACTTGTACACTAGGGAATCTTCCCAAGGGCACAATCTTATGCTGATTGGATAATATCAACTATATGGGGGACCATTCAAGCGTAGGTTTTCCCATTTGTTCCCATGTCTACTTAGTTAGGACATTTACTTCTGATCCTAGGTCTAAAATGATATCAGTCATATCATAATATCCTATCTGGGCATGCAATCTCATTTCTCTTCCAGTCCTTCTAACTCTATTAACAATTTTTCCTCTATTAGAGCTTCGCTGAGGTTCGAAAGATGCAATCACTTTCTGTAACTCATTCAAATCATTATGATTTCTTAATAGCTCCATACAACTCTGTAAAAATGATGTCAGTGTACTTACTTGATCCGATGAAGCTTCTTGAAACTGTAACTGCTATTGATGCTGTTTCGTAGTTGCTACTGATGTTCTTGAATTAGAAAAGTCTTTTTTAGCTTCCATAAATTTTCCTTTTTCTCTTCCAACATCGAAGGTTGGAATTTTCTCTGGGGTCTTGTGGACCCAAGCCTCGTCAGGCTGTTTCGCCTTATTCTGCACCTACGTCGTAGCTCCACTCCTTGTAACAACGTTAAGGGCTGGGATAGGTCTTTTCTCTACAACAATCATTTGAACATTCTAAGTAGGAGCACCATTTATTTCTTGTATCTTGGCTATCAATTGTGGGCATTGCTCAATGACATGATCTATTGCTCTATAATATCGACATGTCGTAGTTGGGTTCTGACAGTCGCTAGCTATATGTCCTACCTGATTACAGTTATAGTAAATAACCTGGCCTCGACCTCTTCCAGGCATACCACCATGATCATGACCTCTAAAATTACCTCGACCTGATGTACTACCATGGTAACCATATCCATCATTGCCTTGTGCATCGGGTTGTACCCTATAAGCATCATAGGTTCTCTCTCTCATGAGGTCAAAGCTGCGACATTCATCTTCGTTGTGTCCAACTAACTTAAAGAACTTGTATTAGGGATTCTTAGGTACTTGAACATATCTCTATAGTAGATAGCAATCTTTAGGTCGATGTTGGCCAGTTGTTCTACAGATCTCACAATATAGGACAGTAGGGTTAACGGGTTTGGTGCACCGGTATTCAAATAATTCCTTAATGCAGGACAATATTCTTTGTCATGACCTTCTGTCATACATCGTGTACACCAAACCTATTCTCGAATAGTTTTCCCTTTTTTCATGTCGCAAAGCTCCAAAGCCATTTCTGCTAACTGTGCCTGTATATGGGCTATTCCAGAATTATCTCCAACAGGAGCGGTTTCAAGTTTCATAGCAATTTCCAATGCCTCTTGCTGATCAGCAACCTTCTGTTGCATAAGTGGAGTCTTGATATGAGGCAATAGTGCTGCAATGAACCATTATTTGTGCTATTCTAGTCCAATAGTAAAACTAACTTGATCCAGTAGAACCTTGAAACTTTGATCAAAGTCCCAAACTGATTCACCTCGCTTCTGCTGAATTTCTTTCAGTTCAGTTATACACTGCGACTCCGATTCAGGCTTCTTGAAATCTTTGATCATTTCTTTTTTAATATCAGCCAAGGCATAGTTCTGAGTACTGGAAAACTTCATAAACCAGGTCAAAGCTCGGTATCTGAAAGAGGTGACCAGCTGCGCTCTTCTTCTATTTTGATCCATAATATTCTTAGCAGTCCAAACAGCTTCACATAAGAACCAAAACTACTCTGGATCCTTTGATCCAGTTCCTTTAAAGACTGGGAGCTTGATATCATCATTCACATGGGACATATTGGATCGAGGGGGGGGGAGGAGGGGGAAGACTAGTAACAAGAGTAAGGGAACTTTCTAAGGTAGACTGACCTACGACAAGACTACTCGGGCTAGGGTTACTTTCAGACTGCGAAGGGTTCTCAAGGATAACAGATCTTCCCTACGGAGTTATAGGAGGGTTTCTAACAAAAGGGGTTTCTTCCGATTCAGATTCTTCTGGACTTAATGAGTTATAATTGGTATTCTGGCCTAGGGTATAGGATCCAAGATTTCTCTTGTATCTTTTACCATTGCGAAGAAAACCACTTTGCTCATCGAATTCACTTTCACTTCCAAACATAGTTTAGTAGCAATAAATCTAGCAATATGATTCGATAAGCAATATGCCTTTCTCAGCCAAGAGCATTTTAATTTTCAGACTTAATGAATTTAGGTACTTACCCCTTGGTCCTTTGAAAAAATGTCATTCTGCTTCGCTGAAAGAAGTATGTGTGTCGATGGTGAACTCTGTCACAAATGCTTCAAGGGTTTGTGTTGTCCAGAAATCAACATCTCTTGATACCGCATTGTTCACACTTTTAAACAGCTTAATTCTTTCTAGGGTCTAGGTAGGAGACTGATCTTCTTTGAAGTTTGTATTTCTTTCTGTCAACTTGGATAACCACTAGGGCAATTCTATGTGGATACTAGCAAAGAAAATTTCATAAATATCAGTAAAAACATACCTTTGCAAGAAGTCGTCTGAGCTACAACGAAGATCCTTATTTTCTTGTTCAACAAATTTCAAATAGGTATCTTCAATCTAGTCACTGATTTTTTTACCGAGGGCCTCCAAAACATATCCCTCTAGGTACAACGTAGATCCCTCTTGAAGCAGATACTGGTTCAATCGGCAACGGAACCAATTTGTTGGGCTTAGGGAAGACCCGGGTTCTTATGCTTTTTTCTTCGCACCAACAAACAGACCCACAGTGTTGGCCCTTTCGGTAACAACCTCAACAACTATGGGGTGCTGCAGAATCAGGTTTTTGCATGAAAAAGAGGGATATTACTGTACCTTTAGCCTTAACAAATAATAAGTATGCAATACAGATCTTTGATATTAACTTAAATAGCTTCACAGTTTAGATAAAAAGACAGTTTCTTACTTAACCCTTAACTGGGTATTCACAGCGAAGTTAATACTTAGAAGTTTATCTTACTTTATCATTTATCTACTTATCAAATGCATAAAACATAACAGAAACAAAATAACAAGAACCACCACAACACAAGATATACGTGGTTCACCCCCAATGTAGGGGCTACATCCACAGAACTGTGTTTATATTCAACAATTTAGAAACACACAGTTCTGATCTATGCACTCAGCTGCAGATCTTCTCAACAACCCGAAGTTGTGCACTTAGCTACATAATCTTTCCTCAAAAACCCTCTACGCACTCAGCTACAGATGTCGTCCACACACTCAGCTGGGACTTAACCTTAGACCCAAAAATAGACCTTAGCTTCTTCGCACCAAAACCGCGGAATTGTGAAAATTAAGGACCTTGAAGGTCCGAGCCCCAATAGGTAACCCTCATATTGATCAAGGGTTAAAGTCCCCGCGGTTCTGGGGCACTAGGGTTATTAGACTCTCCTAGAGAAGTTGGCCCTAGTATGGTTTAATCAAGTCAGGAATAAGTATAAATAGAGAGCTAGCCTCTCTATTTATCACACACTCACTCACACTCAGTTGTAGTACATAGCTGAGGAAGTAGAAGACGCTGGGGCTAGGAAGAAAGAGGTTACTGCTGTTAAGAGATCATCTTACTATTTTTTGGGGTTTTACTTTTGGTGCTAATTCTATCTCTGAGTAAGTTGCAGGGTTTTCTCCATTTATGGTTTCCCCAAGGAAAAAACACTATGTTCATTGTCTCTTGTGTTTGATTGTTGTGCTTCTTATTCTCTCCGTTAAATATCCTAATATAATGCTAGCTTGATGTTAAAAATATAATATATCCATGTTCCCAGCAACTGGATTCTTCAATTGTTCCATAATATCCCAAAAATTGTTATATGTCACATAGAGATATTTCAATACAATAAACCCATTTCCTTGATTTTCAACGGAAGTCAAAAGAATAATGAGCTGACTCAAAGAATCTGTAAAATGATTTTTCTTTCCTTATTTGTGCTTCAGAACAAAGGTGTATCCTTGTAAAAAGGAAATACATTTTGCATGTTTATTGTTCAATTTATATCGATTGTTTACATATTTTAAAGCAATACAATAAGTAAATAACACAAACTCTTTTGGCACTAAATAATCCCTCCAATTTCACAACTTCTTCACAATTGCATAATTCAATTTTCCACTAAAAAATGAAATATGTTTACCTTCTTGCTTAAGTACAACTCCCGCCAATGCCTACATGTGAGGCATCAAAGTCTACCTAAAACACTTTCTGAAAATATTTTAAGGCTAATATAGGTGCCTCACTTACCTTCTTCTTTAGAAACTTAAATATTTATTAGACCACTTGAATGTTGGGCCTTTGGTGGAATGTGTTATGGGTTCTACAATACTGCTAACATTTCAAATAAATTTTCTCTAAAAGGTGTCTATCCAATGTAAAATTCTTACCTCTATTATGATCCTAGGACTATTCCACTACAAAATTGCTCTGACCTTGTTTGATTCTGTCTTGACTCCTTATGTTGAGATGAGAACACCCAAAAATACCAAATATTCTGTGAGGAACCTACATTTCTTCATGTTTGCATAAATCTAATGTTTTCTCAACGTATCAAATATAATATTTAAATGTTGCAAGTGACCTTCTTTGTTTTTACTAAAAACTAGAGTGTCGTCAAAATAATTGACAACAAACGTACCGATGTATGTGTCATCATTGGAAAATTACCCAAGTTTGTAAAGGCTATTCCCGAGTAACAACAAAAACCACTTTTAAAAAGAAAACTCGCTTTTTTCTCTTCCGAGAGGGATCTCTTACAAAATATTAACAAGGCCAGATATATATAAGCAAAACTGTTTGTAATTGGTAAGATTGGTTCAAAATGAACACATGACCATTGGGCTATGGAGTCAAGATATCAATATAAATAAAAAGAGATTTTGCATGCAAGTGTTAAACAAAGGCAAGGTAGCTACTCAGTCACAATCAAAATTTGATTGTCAGGTGAAAAAGGAAGACCATGAACAAAGCATTAACACAGAGCATTGTAAAAATGAATTATGTCTCAACTTTAGAAGAAAGGTTTGGTAGAAATCTGAAAACAACCTTTAGAGCATAGTAAATATGAATTCCAAACTATTATACTCTTATTTCAGACATGAAGGAAAACATAATGGAAAGATAAAACTAGAAAAACATTCACATAAGAATGGAATATACAGACTGCAACATGAAATAACACATGAATATCCAAAAGATGCCAAATTTCATCTCTATGATTTTAAAGAAATACTTGAGTACACAAAATTCCAAAATCTCACGGGTACCAACCCTTGCTTCATCAAATGTATGAATATTTATACAATTTCTCGTCGAGTTGAACAATAAACCTAATTGTCTAACGGTTTCAACTGTTTATTACATGTGTCAAGGCACTTCTCTATTACAAAATAGTTCTGAGACAAAAAATGCCCTTAACTAATCATTTTAAAATAACATGTTATCATAAAATATATCTTTCAATGAAACTCCTTTTGCACTGTCTTCCTTGATGTCTTCATGGTTGAAACTTATATTTAGTTTATCCATATTGTTGAAATGCTCTCCAATGTTCAGTATTAGGCAAATATGCAACAACCATTTCATGTGCCAGAACTTTGAACTCCATGTTGTCTGCATATTGGAAAATAGGATCCTTGACACACACGACATTAAAATCAAATATGTTGGGGCGCACACCTTAACGGTCCTTAATTATGGTAAGTCCGTGGTTTTTGTGGAAGCTTGTAAGCGGAGTTGCGACTCAAAATAGTCTTAGGGGTGTCGGGGTTGAGTCAAAGCCCTCTTTTTGTAATTAACCCATGGCTTAAGTCCAGGGTTTAGGGTTTGGGGTGTCCATGGTTTAAGCCCATGGTTTTGTAATAAGTGCACCTGTATAAATAAGCACTTTTGTAAAAGATTCAGGTTAGACATTTGATGTAAGATGATTTGATGTGAATCTAAGGCTAGTTTTGTAAGAAAGGTTAAGTCTCAGCTGTGTGCGTGGATGACCTCTGCAGCTGTGTGCACAGAGGGTTTTTGGGTGATTAAGAGGATCCGCAGCTGTGTACGCAGAGATCCGCAGCTAAGTACCCAGCCTGAGGAATTGAAGGGATCTGCAGCTGAGTGCGCAGATTAGAACTGGGGTTTTTGTGAATAGTTGAATAAAACACAGTTTTGTGGATGTAGCCCCTAAACTGGGGGTGAACCACGTTATATCTTGTCTTGTGGTTCTTTTGTGTTGTTTCTGTTATGTTCTTTTATGCATTGATAAGTAGAATAACTGATAATTAAGATCACTGCTAAATACTAACTTCGTTGTGAATTCCCAGTTAAGGGTTAAGAAAAACACTGTTTGTTTATCTAACAACGAAGCTATATAAGTGATTATCGAAGAGTTGTATTGTATGATCATTATTTGTTGAAGGCTAAAGGTACAATAATATCCCTCTTCTGCTTGTAGAAACCTAATTCTGCGGCACCCCATAGCTGTTTCAGGTGAGACTGCAACCTATTCGCAGGTTGTTGCTAAAAGGGCCAACATTGTGGGTCTTTTGCTGGTGTGAAGACAAAAAGTATTGAACCTGGGTCTGCCCTAAGCCCAACAAATTGGTTCCGTTGCCGGTTGAACTCAGTATTTGCTCAAGAGGGGTTTACGTCGTACCTAGAGGGCTATGTTTTGGAGACCCTTAGTGAAAGAAATCGGTGATTGGATTGAAGAGACCTATCTGAAATTTGTTGAACAAGAGAACAAAGATCTGCATCGCAATTCAGACACTTTTTAAGAAAGGTACGTTTTTTCTGATGTTTGTGAAATTTTCTTTGGTAGTATCCACATAGAGTTGCACCAGTGGTTATCCATGTTGACAGAGAGAAAGACGAACTTCCAAGAAGGTCAATTTTCCGATTGGACCCCCGCAAGAATTTATATATTGAAAAGGGTGGACAATGAGATATCCCAAGCTGTTGATTTCTAGACAATGCAAACCCTTGAAGCATTTGTGACGGAGTTCACCATTGACACAAGTACTTCCTTCAGCGAAGCCGAATGACAGTTTTTCAAAGGACCAAGGGGTAAGTACTTAAATTCATTTAATTTGAAAATTAAAATGCTATTGGCTAAAAAAGGTATATTGCTCATTGAATCAGACTATTAGATTTAGTAGTACTAACTTATGTTTTGAAGTGAAAGTGACTTCGACGAGCAAAGTGGTTTGCTGCGAAGTGGTAAAATATACAAGAGAAGTTTTGCATCCTATACCCTAGGTAAGAATACTGAGTATACCCCTGTAAGTTCAGCAGACCCGACGCCCGATGAAACCCCTTCTGTTGGAAACCCTCTAGTAACCCCGCAACGAAGACCTGTTATCCCTAGGAACCCGTCGCAGTCTGAAAGTAACCCTAGCCCGAGTATTCATGTCGCAGGTTAGTCTACCCCAGTAAGTTCCCCCCTGCATACTACTAGTCCCCCTCCCTCCCCCCCTAGATCTGTGATGGCCCATATGAATGACGACATTAAGCTCCCAGTCTTTAAAGGAACTGGATCAGAGGATCTAGAACAGTTTTGGTTCTTATGTGAAGTCATGTGGACTGCTAAGAACATTACAGATCAAGATACAAGAAGAGGGCAGCTGGTTAATTCTTTTAGAGACCACGCTTTGACCTGGTTGATGAAGTTTTCCAATACTTAGAACCATGTCTTGGCTAATATAAAAGCAGCAATGATAAAGGAATTTAAGAATCCTAAATCAGAGTCACAGTGTATCACTGAACTAAAGTAAATTCAGCAGAGGCGAGGAGAATCAGTGTGGGACTTTGATCAGAGGTTCAAAGTTCTTCTAGATCAATTCAGTTTCACTATTGGACCAGCATAGCATAAGGAATGGTTCATTGCAGCTTTGTTACGGCATATCAGGACTCCACTCATGCAACATAAGGTTGCTGATCAGCAAGAGGCTTTGGAAATTGCTATGAAGCTTGAAACAACTCCTGTCGAAGATAGTTCTGGTATAGCTCAAATACAAGCGCAGTTAGTAGCAATGGCCTTGGAGTTGTGTGACATGAAGAAAGGCAAAGCTGTTCGAGAAGAGGTTTGGTGTACACGATGTCAGACAAAAGGACATGACAAGGAACAGTGTCCTGCGGTAAGAAATTACCTAAATTTGGGTGCACCAAACCCATTCAATCCTAGTGTTCTATATTGTGAGATCTGTAGGAAAACTGGCCAGCATCAACCTGAAGACTACTATATGCTACAGAGATATGTGCAAGTACCTAAGAACCCCTATTACAAGTTTTGTAAGTTAGTTAGACACAACGAGGATGAATGTCGCAGTTTTGACCTCATGAGAGAATGAACCTATGATGCTTATAGGGTACAAAACGATGGACAAGGAAATGATGGATATGGGTACCGTGGTAGTACCTCAGGTCGAGGTACTTTTGGAGGTCATGGTTTTTGTGGTATGCCTAGAAGAGTTCAAGGCCAAGTGGTGTGCTATAACTATAATCACGCAAGACATCTAGCTAGAGACTGTCGGAACCCAACTACGACATGTCGATATTGCAGAGCAGTCGACCATGTGATTAAGCAATGCCCGCAGCTGATAGCCAAGATACAAGCAATAAATAGTGCTCTTACTCAGAATATTTAGATGATTGTTGTAGAGCAAAGACCTGTTCCAGCCATTAATGTTGTTACAAGGAGTGGCGCTACGATGCAAGTACAGAATAAGGAGAAACAACCTGATGAGGCTTGGGTTCGTAAGGCCCCAGAAAAAATTCCAACCTTTGATGTGGGAAGAGAGAAAGAGACATTTCTGGAAGCAAAAAAAGACTTTGCTGATCCGAGAACACCAGTAGCACTTGTGCAATAGCATCAGCAGTTGTCATAGTCTCACGAAGCTTCGACGGATAAAGTAAGTACACTGTCTTCATTTTTATAGAGTTGCATGAAGCTCTTAAGAAATCAGAATGCTTTAAATGAGTTACAAAAAGTTATTGCTTCTTGCGAACCTCAGCAAAGCTCTGGTAAGAAAAAAACTATTAATAGAGTCAGAAGAACTGGAAGAGAAATGAGATTGCATGCTCAGATAGGATAATATGACATGACTGATGTCATTTTGGACCTAGGATCCGAAGTAAATATCTTAACTAAAAAGACATGGGAACAAATGGGAAAACCTACCCTTGAATGGTCTCATATACAGTTGAGATTAGCCAATCAGTAGAAGATTGTGCCCCTAGGAAGATTCCCTAGTGTCCCAGTAGATATTGATGGAGTCAGTACTTTAGCAGACTTTGAAGTCATTGAGATAATTGATGATAGCAATCCCTACCTAGATTTGCTAGGAATTGAGTGGGCCATAGACAATGCTGCAGTCATTAACCTTAAGAAGAGACAGATGAATTTTGAAGGGAAAGGTTTGAGATTCATAGTGCCACTAGACCCTTCTTAAGGAGAAAGGTACATAGAACCACTCAGAGGTGAAGATCAGGATTTTTTGGACCATATCTACAACATCACAGCTAAGGAAGAAGATTATGTTGATCCTACTACCGAAGGTATCATGGATTGGCAGTGCGATAGCTCCTGCATGACGGATTCAGATGACGGTCTACAGAACTGGAAGAATAGACTTTATGAACTACATGGACACCAATATGCAATAATTACCAAGTCTCTCAGATGGCTTGGTTCATACACAAGAGACTTGCCTACCTTTGATGGCTTGACAGACCCAACATATTTTATTACACAATTCTCAGAGCAGGTACCAAATTCACAGAAAATGGAGAGTCTCGATTCAACATTCAAAGCCACAACAGCCAGATGGTGGAATGGTCATAAAAAGTACATTCATAGTTGGGAAGTGTGCTAGAAGTCCCTTTGCCTAAGATTCAGGGATCAACCTCAGGAGGTGCGAAGCAGGTTTAATGGTAAGACTAGTCCTTAGGGACATTTGGAGCAATGCTATGAAGCATGGAAGCATGTATCTTATGAAGAATGGGTACATAGGTTTGTGCACACCCTGTAACCTATAGCAAAGAACTGGTATGCGGAGGTCGAGCTTCGCCATGGTACTGTAAGTTGGGATAGTCTTGTTGATAGTTTTGTGTTGACCTTTTCTATTAATGAGGTTTATCCTGCTTTGGAAACAACTGTTAGGTTGATCCATACTAAAGTGTTTGATGATCAAGAAATAGCAGAATACCAACCTAATTGGAAGGAACAAGAAGCTAATGTAGTAGAATGTTATAACCTCACAATTGACGAGGATGACGATCTGCACAACATTAACATCCCTGATTCAGAAGGACACTGTGAAGTACATGGACCAGCAGTTGAGAAAGTTGAAGTTACTCAGCCTTTGAAGACGCAGACAGTAAGCATTGGCTCAGAAGGAAAGCCTAAGTATGCTATCATTGGAGATTATTGGGATGAAGAAATGGTGAGAAAAGTGACCCAACTTCTCCATGAGTATCAGGACCTATTTTTGACGAAGTTCTCAGAGATGAAAGGTATCCTTGGTGATATAGGAGTGATAAATATCCCTTTGAAACCTGATATGAAGCCTGTGAAACAACGCCCTTATAGGCTGAACCCTAATTATAAAGAAAAAGTTAGAATGGAGCTAGACAAGATGCTTGCTGCAGCAATCATTGAGCCTGTTGAAGAATCCGAATGGGTCAGTCCTATGGTAGTGCAAGAAAAGAGGACTAAGGCATAAATCAAAATCTGTGTTGATCTGAGGAAGCTGAATGATGCCTGTTTACATGATCCTTTCCCTACTCCCTTTACAGATGAACTTTTAGACAATGTTGGAGGTCAAGAAGTGTACTCTTTTACTGATGGATTTTCAGGCTACCATCATATTAGAATTGCTCTAGAAGATCGACATAAGACAACCTTTGCTACAGAAATGGGATCCTTTCAATATATAGTTATGCCCTTTGGATTGAAGAATGCACCTACTATGTTTTCTAGAGTAGTCATCTCCGCATTTAAGGAATTTATCCATAAATTCTTAGAAGTTTATTTTGATGATTGGACTATCTTTGGGTTATTAAAAGACCATATAGCTAGTTTAAGACTTATGCTGGACAAGTGTAGATAGCATCAGATTTCCTTGAACTTGAAAAAGTGTATCTTTTGTGCACCTTTTGGAATTATGCTAGGTCACATTGTATGTAAGCAAGGACTGATGATGGATCCTGCGAAGATAGCCATTATTGTGAACTTGCCACCTATGAAGTCTATTAAGCAACTTCGCACTACACTTGGTCATACTGGATACTACAGGAAATTCATTAAAGGATATGCTCATATCATAGCCCCTATGGAAAAGCAGTTCTAGAAAGATATTAAGTTTGAATGGACAC
The DNA here is from genome assembly GCA_001517045.1 of Pseudotsuga menziesii. Classification (NCBI taxonomy): domain Eukaryota; kingdom Viridiplantae; phylum Streptophyta; class Pinopsida; order Pinales; family Pinaceae; genus Pseudotsuga; species Pseudotsuga menziesii. The sequence goes on from LPNX011104318.1 coordinate 258,228, forward strand.
CTGAGTGTCAAGAAAGCTTGGATATTTTGAAGGAAAAGATGGTAACTTCCCCTATTTTAGTATTCCTTGACTGGAATAAGGAGTTTCATGTGCATGTCGATGCATCCTCCATTGCTCTGGGTATAGTATTAGCTCAGTCAGGAGAAGGTAATATTGATCACCCTATTGCTTTCTCAAGTAAAAAATTGTCCACAGCAGAAAAGAATTATACTACGACAGAATGAGAAGGTTTAGCTATGGTTTATGCATTGCAAAAGTTTCGACACTATCTGTTAGGATCTCATTTTAAGATGTTCACTGACCATTCTACTTTGAAGTATTTGGTTGACAAGCTTGTGCTAGGTGGAAGGATATGCAGATGGTTGATTCTATTTCAGGAATATGAATTTGAGATCATAGTCAAACCTGGAAGACTTAATCTAGGTCCTGACCACTTGTCGAGGTTCGAGTCAGGAGAAGAGCCCATTAGTTTGGATGAAGGTATTCCTGATGTCTAGTTGTTTACCATCCAGATGGTTGATGATTATTTCCAGGATATTGTTCAGTACTTGTCTACAGGTTTTGCACCCAACGAAATGACAACGCAGTATAAGAAGCAACTGGTGGTTAGAGCAGCCGACTTTACCTTAATAGCAGGAAAACTATATAATATGGGACCAGATGTGTCCTAGAGCATGAAAAGCCATTAATTTTGGCCGAGGCACAATCTGGATCAGCAGGAGGTCATTACGCAGGAAAAGCTATAGCACAGAAGATTCTAACAGCCAGATTGTGGTGGCCCACAATTCAGAAGGATGTAAGAGAGTATTGCCATAGCTGCGACATCTATTAGAGGACAGGAAAAGCATCCAGGAGGGACGAGATACCTCTAGTTCAACAGGTAACTTTACAAGCCTTTGACACGTGGGCTATTGATTTTGTTGGACCTATAAATCACCCTGCGAAGAAATCCAGAGTAAGATACATTATTACAACAACTGAATACCTTACTCGTTAGGCCAAAGCTCAACCGGTCAAGAACTGTAGCACTGCTACAGCTACGAAGTTCATCTTCGATAACATCTTGTCAATATTTGGCTGTCCTAGAATTCTTATGAGTGATCAAGGATCACATTTCCTAAATAAGACTATTGAAGTACTGATTGAAGAATTTCAAGCATATCATCAGAAGAGTACTACCTATCATCCTCAAGAAAATGGAACTATCGAAGCCTTTAACAAGATCCTTGAACATTCTCTGATGAAGGTCTGCAATGTTAACAGAAATGATTGGGATCTTAGAATTCTAGCAGTACTATGGGCTTATAGAACCACCTACAAGAAGTTGACATACCATACACCTTTTAGGTTGGTCTATGGATAAGAAGCAGTCATGCCCATGGAGTACATTGTTCCTAGCCTAAGAATATCTACTTTCATAGAGATGGATGATCCAGATATGCTGAAAGAAAGGTTAGAAAATATACTAGAACTTGAAGAAGACAGATTCATCGCAGGGTTCTAGCAGCAAGTACATAAATCCAAAGAAAAAGCATGGCATGATAGACACATTAAGAAGAAGCAGTTCCAGAATGGTGATCTTGTGCTCTTATAAGAAATTAAATTCATGAAATTCTCGGGTAAGTTCAAGACACATTGGGAAGGACCATACATAGTGCAGAGAGTTACCGATGGTGGCGCATTCTAGCTAGCTAAATTGAATGGGGATATTTTACCTTCCATGGTGAATGGAAGTAGGTTAAAGAAGTATAGGGACAAGCCAGGACCCCCCTAATTAGAAGTAATAGCAAGAAGGATAGTATAAGTACCAAAAAAAGTTGGAATTGGGTACTAGACTATAATGAAGCTATTCTCAAAGCTACGAAGTGTTGAAGACTGTCAAAGTTAGAAGGTGGAAGTTTGGTTGCCACTTGGGTCAGGATGGGTTGAAGGCCAATATTGTGTCGAAGGTACTCATTGAGGAAAAGTTGAAGTTAGGGGTTATGTCGAAGAAGAAAGGTGTGTCACATCCTAAAAAGTGGCTGATGGGACAAACTAGACTTGGCAGCACCAGCACGTGAACTACCTTAACAGCCTGTAATGATGAGATCTTGGGAGAATCTAGCATCGTGTGGACAGGATTTACCTCCGATCTAGGAGATTCGGTGTCATTCATGCCCCATCATGAAAAATTTTACCACGAGATTCTATAAGAAGCCACAAAGGCCTACGACTCCTGCATTGCACATTTATTCGAGTTTACAGTTAGCACCATGTCAAATGATCACGAAGTCCAGGTATTGTTATGAGAGTTCAGGGAGAGAGGTCTGCATAAACTTATGAGAAATCCACCCTACGAGGATACATCTCCATTGCTGAAGCAGCCAATGCAGATACGATCAACCAGAAAGAAATTTAAGGCAGAAGTTCACTCTAAACAGAACAAAGAAAGGCACAAGCACTCAGGAAAGACTCCAGAGGATCCCAAGATGTATCCTCCTGGCTCAATGGAATGGAGGCATTCTATTTGTCTTATGCAAAAGTACATTGGCATGTAATCACCAGAGCCCCATATGCTAAGGACCCAAATTTATGGATGGTCAAATGTTTGATAGGACATGAACAGGAGGCAGTTCGAGGGATGGAGTCATTAATAGCTTTATAAGGTTCAACAATTCCCATGACCATCATAAATCTTGTGAAGGAAGACAAAAACATAAGGAACATGTCTACTAAGAATGAAAGGATGAAGGATTAATCAAGCTGCGGCCGTGGTAGAAGTAGCAGAAAGGATGACGATGATGACAGGCATATAAGGGAGCAGCATGGTAGGAAGTTTAAATTTGATGCTTACAGAGATGCAGATGGATACAGATCTTGACATCGTGCATAAGGATATCATAGAGAAGGAGCAAGTAGCCAAATATAACATTCTACAACGAGACAAGCAATTGAGTTTCCTGGGACGGGACATTGGTGAGTCTTAGGGGCTTGTTGGGGCACACACCTTAATGATCCTTAATTATGGTAACTCCGCAGTTTTTGTGGAAGATTGTAAATGGAGTTACGACTCAAAATATTCTGAGGGGTGTCGGGGTTGATTCAAAGCCCTCTTTTTGTAATTAACCCATGGTTTAAGTCCAGGGTTTAGGGTTCGGGGTACCCATGGTTTAAGCCCATGGTTTTGTAATAAGTGCACTTGTATAAATAAGCACTTTTGTAAAAGAGTCAGGTTAGGCATTTCATGTAAGATAATTTGATGCAAAGCTAAGGCTAGTTTTCTAAGAAAGGTTAAGTCCCAGTTGTGTGCGTGGATGACCTCTGCAGCTATGTGCGCAAAGGGTTTTTGGGTGATTAAGAGGATCTGCAGTTGTGTGCACAGAGTTCTACAGCTAAGTGTGCAGCCTAAGGAATTGAAAGGATCTACAGCTGAGTGCGCATATCAGAACTGTGGTTTTTGTAGAGAGTTGAATAAAACACAGTTCTATGGATGTAGCCCCTAAACTGGGGGTGAACCATGTTATATCTTGTGTTGTGGTTCTTTTGTGTTGTTTTTGTTATGTTATTTTATGCATTGATAAGTAGAATAACTGATAATTAAGATCACTGCTAAATACTAACTTTGCCGTGAATTCCCAGTTAAGGGTTAAGCAAGGCACTGTTTGTTTATCTAAATGCGAAGCTATATAAGTGATTATCAAAGAGTTGTATTGTATGATCATTATTTGTTGAAGGCTAAAGGTATAGTAATATCCCTCTTCTGCTTGCAGAAACCTGATTCTGCGGCACCCCATAGCTGTTTTGGGTGAGACTGCAACTTGTTTGCAGGTTGTTGCTGAAAGGGCCAACACTGTGGGTCTTTTGTTGGTGCGAAGACAAAAAGTATAGAACCTGGGTCTGCCCTAAGCCCAACAAAATAATAACTCAAACTATCGAACCAAATTATCAAACACAACTCTTCTAGAGAGATCCTATAACATATCTTCAAACTTACTATGATCTGACCTGTAATTGACCAATTTATCTAGATATTCCTTTTGAGACAATAATGGTCATTTTTCCTCCCCGAAGAAAGGAATTCCCTTGAATTAACCACTTATTTTACTTTATGACTTATAATATCAACTTTATTCTATATAGTATACAACATTCTATACTTTCCAATCACTTTTTTGGCCCAAGAGATAACAACAACTTTGTCTTGGATATCAAACCTTCTGACTTGATATTCTCATCAGGTACTTAAAAAGTTGATAGCATTCTGATCTACTTCCATTGGCTTCTTATTTAATCCTTGTCTTAATATCAAAATATTATGTTTTCCTACCTTCAAAGCATTCTCTTGATTTACAATATAATCTAAATATGGTCTAAACTTATTAGCTTCTAGAATAATCTTATCCAAATCATATGTCTGGCCCCTTGCCAGGCCATTTGGCCAACCACCTACTTTGTTAACTTCATATTCTGGTTTATTAGTTTTTGACATTTTAAAAGTTATCTCTTCTAGATTCTTGTTCTATTGATTTAACCCTATGAGTTCTACATCTTTGAGATTTACCTAAGACATTGCTTTAGAAAGAGAGGTTGCATTTGTTTCTATAGAAGGAATAGTAGACTTATTTTTAACTTCGTCACATTTTTCCTGTAATTATTTTTCTCTTTCCTCCAGCTTAGTTTTTAGGTCCTTCTCATTTTCTATCAGAAACTTGGCATCCCTTTCCCAAGTTTTTTATTTTTCTTCAAGATTTTACAACTTGGATTTACAATCAATCAATTCAATTCTTAATGCTTCCTTTTCCTTCTCAAACTTTAACAATTCAAAGGTCTGAATAAGCTGTGTAGAAGGAATTTTTAATTTATTTTTTAGCAACTAACTTCTTTCTCTTTTTCATCAAACAAATTTTGAGCCACTGCTTCTTTTCCTAACATCCCATCAACCTTCAATAATTCCTCCTGCAAGTTTTTAATTTTGATTTGAAGGGCCTTGTTCTCAACCTTTTCTTTCTGTAGGAGGTCCTAGGATTTCTTTTTGTTGGACTCTACTTTAGACACCTGTAATGTATATAGAAGCAATTTTTATTATATGATATCACATGTTACTCTGTAAAGGTGTATCATATCTATGGTAGGGATATTTTCTAAGTTCACATTCACCTCGGATACCTTATTACCAATAGTCATGGCCAAAATCAAGGTACCTTTGGCATGATACCTTACAGTTTTTAATGTTCGATTTGGCTTTGGAAATTGTCTCACTTCCTCGTATAATTTTACTATTTCATCAAAGGTTTTATCAACCAGTTCCCTGTAGGTATTCAACCACTCCTCTTTTTATGTATACTTATTTGGGGTTACTCCATCAAATACATATTCCTAAAGCTCTAGACCTGTTACATTGGATTTTTCTTACTTCTGTTTACCTTTCACACTGCTCTTCTTCACCAGTACCATTTGCCCCTTTTATCCAATTTTTTGCTTCTTTGGTGTGTTAGCAGTGTCTGCTTCTTCCTGAAGTTTATCTCTTCTTTGAATTTTTTGAAAAACTTGTTAATGTCGAAATATTTCTAGCAACTGCAATTGTGTTATAAAGATCTATTGGGGAAGAATTATGTCTAGGTGTGGGTGAGACAGAGTCTTGTTCCCAATTAGATTCTTCTCTTAGTCCATCAACTTCAGTATGTTGAAAAGGCTTATTTTTGTTTTCATGTATTCTATTAGAGATTACCTGGTGTGGATCAAAGCTGATAGAAGCTCTAAAAGAAAACCCCATTCTTTTGAGCATATTATCAATGATTGGTAGAGCAGCTCTACTTTTGACAACTTATGTCCTTACCACCTAGAGAAATTTAATATCTGAAGTCTTCTTAAAACTTATGATGTGTTCTTCCTCAACTGTAATCCTTTCTTTAATAAATTCCAAAGAAAATATTCTAGTCATCAGAAAACCTAGAAGAATATAAGGCAAGTGCACAAAGCGATATAACCTTATAATTGTTTCAGACTCTGAAAGGAGCCAGTATCCTATCCATTTACTAGGGGAAATTCACAATGTTTCCTTCATCTATGGCAATACCTTGGACAATGTTTCTTAAAATAAAATGATGTATATTTATGCCATCAAATAATTCATGTACTTGCAATAATATTCGGTCATTTCATCAGTGATTACCAACTTAGGAAACTCTAGGTTATCTTCATTATGTGATAAGAACATCTTCAAAAAAAACGACTGAAATATCAAAAATTTGATACTGTGGAATTTGACTAACTAAGAACGAATTTTCTCAACTAGTAACTCATCAAACTTAAGGAAAACTAACTTTAAAGACTGACATGGAAGTTTAGACTCAATTGGGAAAGTACTTAAGATAAACAACCGACTCAACAGTGACTCTATAACATAACCATTATTCTTTAACCCCAAAAATTGACTGGCTAAAGTTATACATGACTGGGTTTCTTCATTAAAAAAAACTAGGTCAATAGGGTAAGATAAACTTATAACCTCACTATCAGGCTTTGAACATGACTTCAAAAAGGTTTCCTTCCTCTCGGCTACAGATTCTAGGAGAAATTGTATGATGCTTTCTTCTTTGTAATCCTGGGATAAATGAACAAAATCATCTAGGATAGATAAGGTTTTGTGGATAAGAGAGCAATGAATAGGGAAAAGGACCCTAGACTTAGTTTCATCAATGACGACTTCTTTAGCTTCAGATTCGTTATTCACACACCACTTAACAAATTCAGAGCAATTTGGGGTCTCGGCAAAAGAGAAAAAATAAAAGAAAGACCTGGAAACACCACGAGTGTCACTACCCTAGTCCTTAAGAATTTTCAATTTTTTTAGGCATCTCAATTGTTTCATTCAGTAAAATGGTATCAAAAACTTCAACATTTTTATATTTGAAGCTTTCTGCAACCATCTAACAAGAAAACCCTAACTTTTCACTATCTCCCACTTCTACCACTTCTATTTCATCCATTTTCAGAAATATTTGGAAAGTTTCAGGATGCCTACCTTGTTAATTAGCATAGTGTTCTGATTCATCGATGTTGGCACTTTGTGCATAGTCAGGGTTGTCGTCAATCCCAATGCTCAAAAAAAAAAACCTTTGAACTTCACGTAGCTGTTTTTATATTTTTATGTTTCATAACCATTGTGCGTCTCCTATAACCCATATTGTATATTTGTTCTTCTTTGAAATATAAGCCATTCATGCGCAACATCTCAGTACCAATACTCAACATTATCACCTTGCACAACTTGATTCGACAGAATCAATATCAACTAGATCTACAATCTACCTTCATCAGAACCATCAAACTATGCAAATCTTTAACATTCCTCTAATCATTTCAAACCTGATCAATCAAACAACTTATGTTTGTGGAATGCACCTTATCCATCGATCAAAACCTGACCACTATTGTAAGCGTTGATCAACGTGGCCCCTACCACTTTCTGCAGATTTAAATCTTGAATTTCTCCATGTTAGTTCAATCTATGGAATTGTTTCCCATCATAGATACTACCTTGTATCAATCTCAACCCTTCAAATTTGCACCTATTTAACAGATTCCACAAATCCAAAAACTTAGTTTTTACTTTCATCCCCGATCTCCAAAATTTCTTTCCACCATTGATCTACAACCACTTTAATATGAGCCATCAATATTTGACACCTTTTACCTCCATTCTGTTGATCAAAACATTTCAATTTCTCCCCCACATTTCAAAGAATGGAACAATCCACCACTGTAGATCAAATCCACCTATTGATATAAAGATCTCTTCCACAAAATTTTCAAATATGATCATTTCCAAACCCTTCAATTTAAAAATACAAAGTTTCAAATATAGTGTTAACAGCTGGCTCCACTAGCGATTCTATCCTTCCTATGAGGTAGCAAAGAGCCCTGTAGACCACTTTCCAAATCCATTGTCAATCTATTTTTTTTTGTCCTTCTGAAAGAAATATAAAAACTAAAATATGTATACACCTTCCAATCTTAGGTCCTTCTCTGTAGGATTCAAATTTTCTGGCTCACCATCTGTACTGATTGAAAGTAAAGACGTATTTACACTATAATACATGGAATTTCCTTCCCCCTTATTTCAAATAATGCTTCAGAATTATCCCATTAACCGGACCTCCTACATACTGATACCCATTTTGATACTGTAGAATAAAAGCATTATTAACCATGTATGTTGTAGTTATGTATGGACCTACCCACAAATCATCAAATTTACCATGCTTTCCTTTGTCATCATGTGCAACATCCCATTTTAACACCAAATAATGAATATAGAAAGTGTCCTCTTTTACCTTTCTCTCAAAGGTATTCTTCATTTTCTCTTGATGTATTTGTACCTTATCATATGTTTTATCTCTCAGTTCACTTAGCTAAATAATTTGGTTTATTTTCCTTTTCATGTGTTTAGGTTCATCCTGTTGCTCCTGCAATAACTTCATAATTGATACTACTAGAGATGCTGGAAAAACCACTTCAACTCCATACACCAATTGGAATGGTGACATTCCAATATCCCTCTTTGTCCTAATTCTGTGAGAATACAAAGCATATTTCAGCTTTGTATGCCATGCTCTTTTATTATCTTCAAACAACTTCTTAATTATCTTCACCAAGCTTTTGTTAGAGGATTCTTCTAGTTCATTACTTGTGGATAATATGCATTAGAATGATTCAAACTTATATGATACTTATGACAGAATTTTATTCTCTTCTTGGACTTAAAAGCATCTGCATTATCTATTACAATCCTCTTAGGACAGCCAAAGCTTTGCTAGGATATTTAGACACCTAGGAGTTAGTTAAGATCAACTTTTGTAATATATCTGTTAGGTAAAAGTGTGTTTCTTTAGTATGCATTTGTAAATATTCTAATCTGACAGTCATGATATGTTCTAGACATAGAGTGATTCGATAGTTCAACTTCTCATAGATCATACCTACCATTGATCCATGGCTTAACACTTGATTGGTCCATGATCTTTATTTAAAGAGCATTGAGGGTCCTGGGCTAGTTGATCGATTATGAGAAGCTCATGTAACTTTCTTTATTTTGCATAATAAATTTCTCCAAGTAGCTATTTGGATGGGGCCATGGACTATTTTTCTCTAGAGGGTTTTAACCACGTGACGAACATCGGTGTGTTGATCTATCATCTATTTGTGTGAAGCGGTTGCTCAAGGTGTTCGGTCTTTTGGGAGTACCCTGTGAAGCGGTTGTTCAATGTGTTCATTTTTTTTGTGATTTGCAGAAAAAAAAATCCAAGCACGGAGAATGAGAGAGAAGAATAGCGGTCTTTCCATTCTTTTACATACCTTATAAACATATATCACTTGGCCCAAAGTTGCTTTATTCCTTAATAGATCTTGAGTTCAAGTCTTATTAAGCTACTTTTTAGTGCATGCAATTTCTATTTTCAAGTTACTTTATTGTAAAAGTGCATCTGACATAAATAAAATAAAATAAAAAGTGAGTCACTTATGTCTTTTAATTTATTGTCGCACTATTTAAAAGTAACATTATTGTAAAAGTGAACATCACTTAACATTATTGTAAAAGTGAATATCACTTATTCTACAACAATGATTCACTTAAAATCAACTTTATTGTAATGTGATTGTCAAAGGTTTATCCTGGGAAGAGGGGGGTTCTTTTGTTTAGTTGGTCAAGTTAATATCTACCACATCACTAGAGGGGACATCTTTAACATTTTCTTTGATCAAGCATAACTTCATCATCCATAATCAGTTTTCAATGCCATTTTTTTTAAACCACAATTTTTTTCGAGCTCCTTGCAACCAGACAGTTATTTTCTATTCTTTTAGCCATTAATTCATAGTATGGATGCCCCTTGTGATATTATACTTACAAATTCTAACTATTTCTTATGGAAATCTCATATGGAGGATGTTCTGCGAAGTAGGGGACTTTTCAGGATAACCTCAAGGAAAGAAAAAGAACACACTGGTGATGATAAGAAAATTAAATGGGAAAATAGATGTGATGAAGCTCATGGATTGATTGGGATGTCAATCTCTATTGAATAGTGATTCCACATATCTGGAATTGATGAACCTAATCAAGCTTGGGAAAAGTTGGAATCTGTGTTTGGTAAACACAATGAAATTCAGGGTCGTCAACTTGAGAATGAGTTGATTTCCTTGAATACACATAATTTTTCATGCATTCAAGACTATTTATCTAAGTATAAAACTCTTAGACTCTTATGTGCAAAATGCAAGATTAAGAAAGAAGAAAAACAATGTATTTATCATATTCTTTCCAAACTTGGACCTACATATTTTGTTTTTGTATCTACATTCTACTCCATGAAAGAATCCTTAACTGCAGCTAGCTATCAAGAGCCTAGTTTTGAATCATTTTGTGATTCCTTAATTAGAGAGCAATATAAGCTCATTCATCTTGGAATAATTAACAATGCAGATACATCTGGGAAATCCTTATTGTCCCAACAGAAAGAAAAGTCCAAGCCTCCCAAGAAACATAACTTTTGCAATAATAAACCAAACAATAAGGGTCCCAAACCCTCTCAGTCAGCTCCTTCTTTAAAAAATGACAAAGGATCCAAGCCAAAAGGAAAGAAGATCGAGCGTCATTGCAATTTTTGTTGGAAAGATAATCATGATGACTCTAAGTGTTTCAAGAAGATGGCATCCTTGGAGGAAGCAATGAAGAAGCACCACATCAGCCTAGATTCATCTTTAGAATCTACCTCTCATGGACATGCACTTTGTGCTTCTGGTTACTCTTATACTGCATCTTCTTCTTCTACTTCATTTGAATGGCTCATTGATTCTGGAGCATCTTATCATATGGCTAAGGATCAAGCCATATTTTCTACTATGCATGAATGTAACACCAAGCAAATATTTGTTGGTGATGATAGATCTCTAAGTCTTGAAGGATATGGAACAATTCCAGTAGAAAATGGTCATTTCAGTGATGTACTATGTGTTCCAAAAATTTCCTGTAATTTGTTATCAGTCTATCAAATTACTCGCTCAGGTGAAGCTAAAATTGTGACGTTTACACCTCACCAAGTTGTAATCAAGGATTTTAAAAATCCTCAAAATGTCCTTGCTACTAGAACTGTTGATTATATTACCAAGTTGTACAAATTTAACAACTTTGGGTCATCACCTTTTCCTTTAGTTTTTGTTGCTCATAGTGATAACTTGAGCAAACTTTGTCATGAGCGATTTGGTCACTTAAATTATTGCTCATTGCAACAACTATGTAAAGATAATATGGTGACCGGTCTTCTGATGGTATCTTGCAAGGATGGTATTTGTTCCAGTTTTCTACTCGGAAAACATCATCACGACAGTTTTGACAAACGTGCCGCTTGTCACACCTTGATTCCCTTGGAGCTTGTGCATAGTGACTTGTGTGGCCCTCTTCCATCTGCATCCTTTTCTGGTTTCAAATCTTTCTTAAATTTCATTGATGACTACTCCAGATGCACTTGGGTTTACTTCCTAAAACTTAAGAGCGAAGTATTTAACATGTTCTTGGCCTACAAGGCCCTTGTTGAAAAAAAATCTGGTCATCAAAATTATTAAGTTAAGATCTGACAATGGAGGAGAATATGTTAACAACAAGTTCAATACTTTCTACACTGAATAAGGAATCCAACAACAAGACACTATTCCATTAACACCATAACACGATGGTGTAACTGAATGGAAGAACCACACTTTAAAAGAAATGGCTAATTGTATGATCCAATCTAAGGGACTAAGTCTTCAATATTGGACTGAGGCCATAAATTGTGCAAATTACATAGTTAATCACACACCGACTAAAGTTTTACTAGGTATAACACCGAAAGAAGCATGGAGTAAAATTAAACAAGATGTAAGTCACTTTCGTGTGTTTGGTTGTGAAGCATGGGATCACATTCCAGATTAAAAATGGAAAGCATTGCAGCCTAAAAGTGAAAAGTGCATATTTGTTGGATATTCAGAAGATGTAAAAGGTTATAGACTTCTTCAGCCACATTCTCACAATATAATCATTAGAAGAGATGTTAAATTTGATGAAAATATCTTGGCCTGCGAGCCTAACTTGGTGGGTGTGCCATTTTTGGCTTGCAAGCCTAATTCGACGATTGTGCCTTCTTCTTCTTCTTCCAACTTCCTTGATAGGTTTCCAACTCCAGTTTCTAATGATGATAGTGGGGATGAAAATCCACCTCTTCCTACTCATGTTTCTCCAATTGCACCAGCACCAATACTTCCTCGATGGGTCCCTTCAACATGTGAAGTAGCCAGTGATCTTGGCGGTGAGCCTAGAGATCAAAATCGAACACATTCTTAGTTTCAATGAGCCTCTTCTATTTTGGCTCAAGTTTCCAAGAATCATGATCCAGAAACTTTTGCAGAAGCTTCAGGAAAGCCAGATTGGGATGCAGCTATGGATGAAGAATATCGTTCCTTAATGGCAAATGATACTTGGGATCTTATTCCTCTTTAAAATGAATAAAACTTGTTAGACGTAAATGGGTCTACAGAACTAAGTATGCATCAGATGGAAGTGTTGAAAGACTTAAGGAAAGGTTAGTTGCCAAAGGTTTTTCCCAAGGTTAAGGGATTGACTACAATGAAACCTTTGCTCCCATCACAAAAATGAATTCCATCTACCTTGTTCTTTCCCTTGCAGCCTTAAATAACTAGGAAGTCCATCAAATGGATGTCAAATATAACTTTTTACATGGTGATTTCCAGAAGGAAATTTACATGGAACAACCTCCTGGATATGTTTAGGATAACTCTAGCCTTGTCTATCTCCTTAAGAAATACTTATATGGCCTTAAGCAAGCTCCTAGAGGCTGGTATGCCACAATGGATAGATTTCTCATTGACACTGGTTTTTCTAGATGCCATTCTGACCCCAATGTATATACCAAGAAAGTAGGAAACCATCTCATCATACTTGTTCTTTATGTTGATGATCTTATCCTTACTCATAGTGACCCTAAACTTATAACCCATGTGAAATTTAGTCTTAAGAAAAATTTTGAAATGTCAGAATTAGGACATTTGCATTATTTTCTTGGTCTCCAAGTCTTGCAAACCAAAGAAGGAATCTTTCTTTCCCAATCTAAGTATGCTTGTGACCTTCTTCGTCGCTTCCACATGGAAAATTGTAAACTAGCCCCTTCTCTCTTCTAGTCTAGAGTCAAACTTTCTGCCACTTGTACTTCCCCTGAAGTAGATGCTACCTTGTATCATCAGCTTGTTGGTAGTCATTTATACTTGACTCATTCCCGTCCTAACCTTTCCTTCACCGTTGGTCATGTTTCCCGTTATATGCAAACTCCTCATGAAAGTCACTAGAAAGCAGAAAAAAGAATACTTCGATATATTCGAGGTACAATTCAGTTTGGGATTCATTAGAGTATGTTACCACCTAAGTTGTACTTAGTGGTTTTTATCAAGTGATCCCAGTGAACTGCACAGGGCTAACTTGTTCGGACTTCAAAAAGACCTTTGGAAGTACTTATGGGAAGTGCTTGTTGTACTATATCACATGTTCATACACCATGAGGGAATTGTAATAAATGTTCTAGCATGATTGTGTCTGTAAAAGACTCGGTCTCTTAGACTTTATTTGTCAATCCGATCAGCCCAGGGTGTTTTTTCCCTTGGTTATTATTGGTTGTTGAACAAACGACTGATAATTTCTGAGTTTTTCACTCCATGCCTCCAAAGTTGGGGTGGTCGGCTTGGCATTTAGGCCTATTGAGGTTATTAGAGTCTATGTGTCCATGTATAAACATGCTATACATCATTTTTGAGTCATATGAACATGTCTAAGTCCCCCTAGGTGTTTCTCAATTTTTCAATTTTTTATTAAAATTTAATTTTTCCAAAACTTAGGCTATTTTTTAATAGTTTAAATGGAAAATTTGATTTTGTAATAAAAGTGGTCCAAATAATCAGTTTCAGTCATGTAGGTGCTCATTTTCAAGCTAAAAGCACCATGTAAACCCATGGACCCACTGTTTCCTAGTTTTGAGTGATTTTCCATCACTCAAGTCAGAAAGCCCCAAAAATCAATTATTGATTATTTTAATTAATAAATTGATGAATAATGGAGAAAATCCAAAATCATAAATCAATGGATTCTCAGCCGATTTGATTGAAATCAGTCAGATCTGAAGCAAATTGACTCGATCTGACAAATCCTTGACTGAAGGAGGTGATCAAATCAGATCCAGAGTTGATCTTGAGCATCCTTTATGAGGAATTTCGCCCTCCCTCTCTCCTCAACACGTTTTTGGCTCAACTGGATGATTTTTGGTGGATTCTTCAGTCAACAGGTTGAGGTGTCAGTCAGATCAGCCCCCCGATTGACAGTTGCACTCAGTGAGACTCACATCTGGCTCAGCTAAACACAGATCAACCTACTGCTGTCCAAAGTGGCTTTTGGAGCGCTCAAATCCCACCAGGGGTCTCTCTTTTGTCACAAAATTTGTAAAATTTTTGTATAACTGTAAGATATTGGTTTCATCCTGTATAAGGAACAAGAAAGCACGAATTTATCAGTGCTTTGATATTGTAACCGCTGTAATAAAATAATTCTTTGAATATGCTCTTTCGAGCCCATTCCCCATCCCCTCTGGGGGGATTCGCGTCGGTGGCATTTTTGTCATTTTCTGCTTATTTCGTTTTCACTAGAATTGATCTGATTTGCAGGGTAGTATACTTGGTCTTGTTGTTAATTCCATAATCCATATCTTACATTTCAAAGTAATCATAATACGTACCACACGATTTCCCGAGTGACCCACAAGGGGAAAGAGATTCGTGGTAGGATTAATAAGAAAACCATATTTGTGTAGTTGTTTTAATTTTTATCTTTTGTTTATCAGTAATTTAAAATTAACCCCTCCTTGATTCCCTAATTGAGATCCACTTGGATCGAAAGAGGTTCTTGGAGGCTTTTTTCTTTTAAACAAGAACACTTAGTTAAAACTTATTAAAATTGCAAGACTCTAGTGTGTATGCTCTGTACTTGGCTGTGGTTCATCCGATCAGTCAACCTGTATCAAAAGAACTTGGGTGACTAGCATAATTAGGACTCACTCTCCCCAATTGACATACCATCAGGTGAAAATCCAACACCTCGATCGAACCTCTACAGTGGCAATATACCCAAAGGAAGAGGGAACCTACTGAAAAGTGACCTCGGCCCGCCGATCTTTGTCACACCCTAACGGGTGCATTACGAACAATAGCCCCAGAGACTCCATTTCAACCCACATATTCCTTGCGGGTAGCCGTAAAGGTTTTGTTTTGGACTTACTCCAAGTACTCTCGGGTATATCTGGAGTCCCCCCTTAGCCTTGTTTAATCAATTCATACTTCAATTTTAACTTAAAACATACCAAGATGCAATCGCAATTCACTCCAAGCACATGCAAGCACATTGATCTCTTGGATTTGACTCAATTATTAAGGCACTGGTCATTTTTGCTTCATATATATATTGTTTATCAGCTTTGTGCTTTCGTGTGTTATTTTCGTATCTTGTCATCTTCAATTGTTTATAGTTAAAATATTCGAACTCCTAAGTAACTAATTCAGTTTAACATCACCACACTAAGTAATCATCCTTAGTAACTTAATAGGGTCTACCCCCCTTGGCTTCATTAGGAGTTGAGCCTAAACAGAGAAGTCAAGAACAAGGTGACAGCCTTGACTCGAGACTTGCCCCCAAGGACACACCGAGTGGCTTGAAGATTTCTACCACATGACCTAGGTGTGTGAAAGGCAAAAACACTTTTTGGCACCATTTCCAGGGATAAATCTTTTATTCCCGAGTACGAATTAGCTTAACCTTTTTATAAACAACTAAAAAGATTAAAAAAACTTTTGATTGATCTAGTCTTTAAAAATCATAAAAATTAAAACTCGATCCATTTGGTGACTCCACTGTCTAAAATCCTTTCAAGAATTTCTACCCAAAGAAACCGCCGACAATTATTTAATCCTCTCCCTCATCCCGAAAGGTTTATTAGGGAAAGATTGAATATGCATACTTCTCATAGAAACCTTGAAGATTTAGGAGACCAATCCCTCGTAGATATCCATAACATATTTGTAGAGAGTCATGTTCACCAATCTCAAGAAATGACGGAATTATTCAAACCCCTTGACTTTTCTCAGATAGCAGGTTCTCCCCATGCCATTCCAAAAGATGCTATCAAGAAGCTCCCCAGGTTCAAGAGAAATAATGCCACCACTGCCAAGACTCATCTCCGAAAATTTGAAAGGCACCTAGTTAGTTATTGTGATGATGTTGCCTCTAACCATGAAGATATCAAAATGAAGCTCTTTGCTTTATCCTTAGAGGATGATGCTGCAGAGTGGTATGAAAACCTTGGTGATGATTCGTATAAAACTCTTAGTGATTTCCTAGAGGGTTTTAAGAAGAAATGGGGGGGAAAGAAAGAACCAAGACATCTGCTTGCTGCCCTCCATAACATAAAGAAGATGGAGAATGAAACCATTGATGAATTTAATACTAAGTTCAGGCGTGTGGTTGCGGACTTCCCTAGAGAAATCAATCCAAGGGATTCCTCCATCCTCATATATTACATCGAAGCTTTCGCTGGTGATTTGAGGTACCAGTTAAGGGACAAAGAGCCAGCCGATCTAAAAACTGCTCAGGAATTGACTGAGAAAATAGAAAATAATATGCAATCTTTAGGCAAATCCAACATTCCAGGTTACACTAGGGGAAACACTTCATACAATGAAGAAAAGGGAAAATCCTTTGATTCAAAAGAAAAGCGAGCCTCTAAAGACCCCATGGAAAATATAGCTAGCATGTTGGAAAAATTGATGACTAGTCAGGACCAATTCATGACAAAAATCCAAAACAAAATAGTCACACTGGAGAGTAATAGTGGACCTAGGAATTGTCAGCCAAAACAGAATCAAGTGTATCAAAGGAATTTTTCTAAGCAAGAGCCTAGGATTCCAAACCAGTTAGACTCAAATAACATGGTAGATGAAGTAATTCCTTGGTGTAGACCTTGTGAGCAATTCCACCCAGAAAGCACTTTCTACATAGCAAATTAGATTATAGAACATGGGATGGAAGAGGTCAGTAATCAGGAAACAACATCAGGTGAGTCTGATCATATATACATGGTAGGCTATGCCTACCCTTTGTCACCATCTAAACACTACAAGCCTGAGGATGAAACCATTGTAGAATCTTATAGTGAAACTTATGATGAAAACTGTGATATACATGATGGGACTCCTATGTGTTCTCCATATAATGATGACATCCTGGAAGGTGTACTACCTTGTGACCTTTTCTCTGAAGAAGATGAGTATGAAAATGAGGACAAGTATAGCTTGGAGCATGATACAAGTCACAAAGACTCCCTTGTCCCTGACAAAGATGTTGATGAGGAGTCATAGACATTCATGGAAAATCCAGTCTATGACATGAATAAAGAGGAAAATAATGAACCAAAAACTTTTGATGGTTTTGTTGATGGCATATCTAAAGAAGAGAGCATGGACCATGTGGCCTTGGGAAACTTTGATATGAAAAAGGCGCATGTAGTTTATCCACATGATCAGTCTGAGACATATATCGATATCAATAGTGAAGACAAAGGGAACTCGATATCGGAACCTGATATCAGCAATGGGGAATCCATCACATTCAACATAGATGATGGTGATGACTATTGGATTTTTGTGGATATCTTATTAAGAATCCTATCTATGCTATATCCAGCAAGGCGAGTGTTTGTTTAGAGATTTGTGGAAGTCCAATCTACTATACTTCCATAGAGGGAAGCATGAATCTGGACAGCTTGGAAAATCCTAGTATGGAAAAGAAGCATTCAAAACTCTTATATGATCATTCAGAGTCATATCATGCAGAGTCGCACAAGAGTATCAGTAATGAAGACATGGAGAAGCATTTTTGTGAAAAGACATATGTGATGTACTTATTAGAATATCAGTCTCAACTATCATCTTCACATATAGAGTTTCCTCATGACTTGGAGCTGCTTGGGGCTTATACAATGAATTATCATCCGGTAAGCCTTGATGATCAATATGATGGTGTAGTCAATATGCCTCATCATTCCAATTTGTACATCAACCCTATCCAGTCATGGATAGAAGCAACCTGCACAGGCACTTACCAGTTTGGGAGGAAGTTTGACGACATTATTCATGCCTATCATTTCCCATCCATCTCGCCCATTATGAATCATCACATAGGTTTGCATTTTCTGAATAAAGTATCCTTACTTTGGTTGGTAACCGAAGACAAGGAAATTTTTTTTATGTCAATAAAATGCTTAGGTGGTTACATTGGATTTCTGATTACACTTAACCCTTTTTATATCATGCTTAGAGTAGAAAAATAAGCTCTTTGAAAGAGAGCATTTACTTTCTTCATTTCTATTTTTAGCTATAATAAAACTTTGCTTCTTTTAGTTAGTTACATCTATTTTGTTTAAATAAATCAACTTAATGGTTCATTTGGTTTTTCATAAAACTTGTGCTACTGAGGTTTTTCTTGTCAAGTTGAGATGTTTTCGCAGGGTATATAAACCAGAGATTTTGGTGTTCTCGTATCCTCTCCTTGCCTTAAAAACCAGATCAAGCACATGTCCCATAGCTGGAGACAGAATGTTACCACCTAAGTTGTACTTAGTGGTTTTTATCAAGTGAGCCCGGTGAACCGGACAGGGCTAACTTGTTCGGACTTCAAAAATACCTTTGGAAGTACTTATGGGAAGTTCTTGTTGTACTATATCACATGTTCATACCCCATGAGGGAATTGTAATAAATGTTCTAGCATGATAGTGTCTGTAAAAGAATCGGTCCCTTAGAATTTATTTGTCAATCCGATCAGCCCAGGGTGTTTTTTCCCTTGGTTATTATTGGTTGTTGAACAAACGACTGATAATTTCTGAGTTTTTCACTCCATACCTCCGAAGTTGGGGTGGTCGACTTGGAATTTAGGGCTATTGAGGTTATTAGAGTCTAATTGTCCATGTATAAACATGCTAGACATCATTTTTGAGTCATATGAACATTTCTAAGTCCCCCTAGGTTTTTTTCAATTTTTCAATTTTTTAGTGTTTTCAGTGTTTTTTATTAAAATTTAATTTTTCCAAAAATTAGGCTATTTTTTAATAGTTTAATTGGAAAAATTGATTTTGTAATAAAAGTGGGCCAAATAATCAGTTTCATTCATGTAGGTGCTCATTTTCAAGCTAAGAGCACCATGTAAACCCATGGACCCACTGTTTCCTAATTTTGAGTGATTTTCCATCACTTAGGTCAGAAAGCCCCAAAAATCAATTATTGATTATTTTAATTAATAAATTGATGAATAATGGAGCAAATCCAAAATCATAAATCAATGGATTCTCAGCCGATTTGATTGAAATCAGTCAAATCTGAACCAGATTGACTGGATCTGACAAATCCTTGACTGAAGGAGGTGATCAAACCAGATCCAGAGTTGATATTGAGCATCCTTTATGAGGAATTTCGCCCTCCCTCTCTCCTCAACACGTTTTTGGCTCAACTGGATGACGTTTGGTGGATTCTTCAGTCAACAGGTTGAGGTGTCAGTCAGATCAGCCCCCCGATTGACAGTTGCACTCAGTGAAACTCAGATCTGGCTCAGCTAGACAGACATCAGGCATTGATGGACTCTCCATCAGTTGATTTCACTTGATTCCATGAGTAATTATGCACCCCCTGGGCTAGATGGCCTGTAAATTGTATATATCCAATCACAGCCTCCTCTTCCAAGCTAGTTAGAGATGGATTGAAGGGCTTACCATTGTAACTGTGTACTGATTTTCATTTGTTGAAATAAAGAGAAGCTTTGGAGGCTCAATTGTGGAGTACCTTTCATGTGTGGATTTCCATTGTCTTGCTGCATTCGAGGTGAAATTGCTATTTTTCCAATTTTTTGCACTTAATTATTGTCTGCCTGAATGGTTTCTGAAATCGTAAGGATAGATCATTGTAAGTAAGCTTACTTACTTTCTATTTTCTGCATATGTTTGAATGAGTGAATAGCTGTATGTTAAATAAGGTTATTTGCATACTGTATCATCCCTTTCTCATATGTATCTTCAGATATGATAGTTCTGTCTGTAGGAGTTGTGTTGTAGCTTACAGGTTTGTCATGGCTGGAAGATCTATGGTTCAGGTTTGATTCCATTGATTTCAAGTAGAGATTGCTAAGATCATGTCCCTCGGTGCTTCTCTACCAAGTTCCCTCAGCAGATCTGCTTCAACAACAAGCACCTTTCTTCCCCTTTCTCTCCTTTAAAAATGATTAAACTTTCCTCAAACTGGTTACTTTAAAAGCTTCTTATTAATCTGATCTATCTCATCAGGAAAAACACACATAGATATAATTAGCAATATCCCTTCCAATTTCTAGATATTAGCTTCATTTTGCATATAAAGTTCAATCTCAAGAGATCTAGCCTAAAGTACCTTACTTTCGCAAGTAATTTAGTGAAAATTCATAGCTTGTTGTTAAGGTAGTTTCATTTGGTGTTCAATAAGTTTAATATTCTGCAATATCAGTGCATTTTAATTGGATGCACAAACAGCAAGCCAAGATCCCAAGGAAAGCTTTCTTTCCTTGGTTCCTTTTTCGTCGGTTTAGCTAGTTTAATTTCATTATTTTTTGAGATAAAGTAGGCTGACCCAAAGGTACTCTTAAAGTGATTTTGGGAATTTGTTATTCTAAAAATCTCACTTTCCTTTATCATTTCTGATAGAGAAGAAAGGAAGCTACTGTCCAAAGTGGCTTTTGGAGCACTCAAATCCCCCCAGGGGTATCTCTTTTGTCACAGAATTTATAAAATTTGTGTATAATTGTAAGATATTGGTTTCATCCTGTATAAGGACCAATAAAGCACTGATTTATCAGTGCTTTTATATTGTAACCACTGTAATAAAATCATTCTTTGAATAGGCTCTTTCGAGCCCATTCCCCATCCCCCCTAGGGGGATTCGCATCGATGCCATTTTCGTCATTCTATGCTTATTTATTTTTCACTAGAATTGATCTGATTTGCAGGCTAGTATACTTGATCTTGTTTTTAATTCCATACTCCATATCTTACATTTCAAAGTAATCATAATACTTACCCCACGATTTCCCGAGTGACCCGCAAGGGGAAAGAGATTCGTGGTAGGATTAATCAGAAAAACATATTTGTGTAGTTGTTTTATTTTTCATCTTTTGTTTATCAAAAATTTAAAATTAACCCCTCCTTGATTCCCCGATTGAGATCCACTTGGATCTAAAGAGGTTCTTGGAGGCTTTTTTCTTTTAAACAAGAACACTTAGTTAAAACTTATTAAAATTTACAAGACTCCAGTGTGTATGCTCTGCACTTGGCTGCAGTTCATACGATCAGTCAAGTTGTATCAAAAGCACTTGGGTGACTAGCATAATTAGGACTCACTCTCCCCAATTGACAAACCATCAGGTGAAAATACAACACCTCGATCGAACCTCTACGGTGGCAAAATACCCAAAGGAAGCGGGAACCTACTTAAAAGTGACCTCAGGGCGCTGATCTCTGTCACACCCTAATGGGTTCGTTACGAACAATAGCCCCAGAGACTCCATTTCATCCCACATATTCCTTGCGGGTAGTAGTAAAGGTTTTGTTTTGGACTTACTCCAAGTACTCTTGGGTATATCTGGAGTCCCCCCTTAGCCTAATTTAATCAATTCATACTTCAATTTTAACTTAAAACATACCAAGATGCAATCGCAAAACATTCACTCCAAGCACATGCAAGCACATTTATCTCTTTGATTTGACTCCATTATTAAGGCACTGGTCATTTTTGCTTCATATATATATTGTTTATCAGCTTTGTGCTTTCGTGTGTTATTTTCGTATCTTGTCACCTTCAATTGTTTATAGTTAAAATATTCAAACTCCTAAGTAACTGATTCAATTTAACATCACCACACTAAGTAATCATCCTTAGTAACTTAATAGGGTCTACTCCCCTTGGCTTCGTTAGGAGTTGAGCCTAAATGGAGGAGTCAAGAACAAGGTGACAGCCTTGACTCGAGACTTTCCCCCAAGGACACACCGAGTGGCTTGAAGATTTTTGCCACATGACCCAGGTGTGTGAAAGGTGGCAACACAGTACAGGGGGGAAACCTTTGTTGATTGGTTTCACTGATTCATATTGGGCCGGTGATCCAGATGATCAAAAGTCTACTACACGTTATGTTTTTAGTCTGGGATATGGACCTGTCACTTGGGCTTGTAAGAAACAATAAGGTCTTTCTCTTTGTTCAATAGAATCATAATATCGAGCTGTAGTTAATGCCATTCATGAAGCTTTATGGCTTTGGTACATCCTTTCAGAGTTTGGATTCGAGCAGCAATAGCCTACGCCACTCTGGTACGACAGTCAAAGTGCCATCAAGATTGGCAAAGATCTAGTTCTAGATCAGCGCAGCAAACACATTGAGCTACACATGAACTTCATGAGAAATCTTGTTCATGATCATGTTATTGAAGTGCTCTATTGCCCTATAGATGATCAATTTGCATACATCTTCACCAAGTCTCTTACAGAAGTGAAGTTTTCTAAACTTCGATCTATGTTAGGAGTTCAAGAATGTGTCCTTAAGGGGGGATATGCTCTAATGCCTCCTCCCTTCTCCTAAGAGTGTCACTTTTGTAAATCCTTCAATCCTATCCCAAGTTGTTCTTAACGGGGGATGTTAGGATATTTAGACACTTAGGAGTTAGTTAAGATCAACTTGTGTAATATATCCGTTAGGTAAAAGTGTGTTTATTTAGTATGCATTAGTATGCATTTATAAATATTATAATCCGACGGTCATGATATGTTCTAGACATAGAGTGATCTCACTGTTCTACTTCTCTTATATCATACCTACCATTGATCCATTGCTTAACACCCGATTGGTCCATGATCTCTATTTAAAGAGCATGGAGGATCCTTGACTAGTTGATCAATTATGAGAAGCTCATGTAACTTTCTTTCTTTTGCATAATAAATTTTTCCAAGTAGCTATTTGGTTGGGGTCATGGACTATTTCTCTCTCGATGGTTTTAACCATGTGACAAACATCGGTGTGTTGATCTGTGATCTATTTGTGTGAAGCAGTTTCCCAAGGTGTTCGGTCTTTTGGGAGTACCTTCTGTACCCGAACAAGCTTGCCAAAATATAATTCTCCTGGAAATCTATTATCACCGCATCTGTAGCTTTCCTAGTAGGTATTTCTTCAATCTAGTTTGTAAAATAATCAACTGCTGTTAATATCCACTTATGTTTTCCTAAGGATTTTGGATTTATTTCCCCAATGAAATCCAACCCCCATTGTTTAAAAGGTGCTTCTACTAATTTGGGATTAAGAGGGAGTGGAACCACTTTCCTCTTTCCATCAAAAATCTAGCATTGATTACATTTGGTGGTTTCTTTATATACATCTAAAAATAGTGAATGCCAATAGAATCCTTCTCTCAAAATTTTATTTTCAATTACGTTCCATGAATGATGTCCCCTATAATCCACTTCATGGAAATATTTTGCTATTTGTTGAGCTTCATTCTCCAGAAGACAATTTAGTAACACTCCAGTAGGATCCTCCCACTAAATATATTGATTTAAAATATAGAATTTGGCAGCCTTCATCTTCACAGACCTTGATCTAGTTTTACTTAACGCTGCAGGAGGTTGTGAATTTTGCAACACATAAAGAATATTAGCATACGATGGAGAAATAGAAAAATAAAGAGTCATATGTACTTCTGCGTCCAATTGATTTAATTGACTTGAGAGAAAATTTAGCTGTAGAGAATCACAATTGGAGTCTGTCATCATTTTAGCCAATCCCTTTGTTGGGCCCAAGAAATGGCCCTTTTTGACCATCCTTATTCACTCCTTTTTTCCATATCCTACACCATTGAGCATGCCAAATAAATGTTTTACCCTCACTCTACTCTTCAATCCACCAAGGTATGAATGGTTATTGTCTTATTTTATTAATACTTATGATTGTGGTAATTAAAGCTTTATATCTCTCAATATGCTAACATATGATGGTTTATAAAGGTATTTTGAGGTATATAGACTACAGGAAGATCCAGCTGAACATGCTACAAAAAGGATAGGAATTCATTTCTCAAGTTGATTTCCATCCATCCTACCATTTCCCAGGGAATGCGGTCCTGTTAGAATAATCAACCCATAGTTTACCCACTTAGACATTAAGACATTAATTCCATTATTTTTGTCTTATTTGCCTAGTTCATGTGTCCCACCTTGTGCAAGTTGCCATTTGCCTATCTATAATGGTCAAACTTGCCTTATTTGACTCATGTAGCGCATGGGAGAGCTAAAGGAATCAATTCTACTTTATTCCTGGCCTCCTAGGCGCCCTTCTACTTTTTTTGCTTTATTGCCTACTTTTTCAGTGTTTTAAGGCAAAAGGAAAAGCTAGACTAGGTGAGGTTGACTAATTTTTTGTCCTACACATCCTTCTCTCTTTTATCCATGCAAAAGCATGTATGAGCTTCCATTCCACCACTCTTTATCTTGCCTAAGCCTTTTTGCCAATTTGTGAGCTCCATGACAGATTTGGGATCAGCGTTTTACACATATGGGGGATTTGCTTATTTTTGGTAAGCCTGCTTTATGCTAGATTTGATTTGCTTCTCATGCAATCGAATCCTTGATGTATTCTATTTATTCAGTAGCCTATGTTATTACAGGTTTGGATATTGTACACTTACATAATACAGTTTAGTGTTACAACTCCATATTCAGTCTCTTTTGTGAGCAATTTTGCATGATCAATTGATAATTGTTGTGAGTAAAATTAATCTATTGCTGGCCTTAATTTCCACATGGTATCAGAGCCATTGTAGGTTGTTTTTCTCCTTCAAAAATTGTTTTGTAGTTTTGACATCAAAGACTAGGATCCTTCTACTAACAGCCGGGACAGATTTTCTAGAGCTATGGATCAATCACAGAAAACTATCTTGACTCCTTTCAATTTATTTGAATGGAAAGAAGAGATGGAGATACTGTTGAGAGTGAAAGGCCTCTATAGGGTGAATATGGCAACAGAAGCAGAGCCCAATGCAGCTACAGAGAAGATAAAATGGCACAACAGGAGGGATGAGGCTTATGGCCTTCTGTGCCTGAGTATTTCCAGAGACCTCCTTTTCCATCTTGATGGATTGACATCACTGAATGAAGTATGGGAGAATATTTCTGATCTTTTTGGAAAGACAGATGAGATGAGGGGACATCAAATTGAAAATGAGGTGATTTCTCTAAGTCCAACAAGCTTTGAATCCCTGCAGCTATATTTCTCCAAGTTCAAAGCACTAGTTTTGCAGCTGAAACAGTGTGGTATTGAAAATAAAGATGATCAGCTCATACTGGCCATCCTCTTGAAGCTGGACCCTAATTATTCAGTGTTTGTTTCGACCTTCTATGCCACAAAACTGATATCTTGAACCTGGAAGATGCCTAGCCTTGCATATTTCATGGAATCATTCACACAAGAATAGGACAAGCTAGTGATGATGGGCACCATCATACCATCCAAATATCAAGCTTTGATTGCTGGAGATTTGAGAGTGGATTCAAAAAGCAAAAAGAAAGCTAAAAATCCACCTGAGCAAAAGAGAGACAAGAAATAGTCTCCGGAGGATCAACAAGGTCCCAAGAAGAATAACCAGAAGAAGAAGAACAAAGGTGAAATGAACAAGTGTGCATACTACAATAAGGGCAATCACTCTGAAAGCTCTTGTATGAAAAAGCAGATAGACATGCTGACCAATCTCTTGGAGAAGAATGGCATCTCCCTTCCAGAAAGCTCAAAGAAGAGAGAAGGAGGATCAAGTTCAGATGACAGAGAGAGAGTTCATGCTCTAGTTGCTGGCACATCAAGCTCACCCAGTTTTATCATTGACTCTAGAGCTTCAAGACACATGGTTTCGACTAAGGAGGCCTTCTCCTCACTGGATATGTCAAAAGGACCATCTATTGTACTGGGAGATGACTCTCTCACTGAAAGTAAAGGAAAAGGAAGGATAGATCTTGATCATGGCCAGTTCAGCAATGTGCTATATGTCCCTGGTCTCACCTCCAACCTCCTGTCAGTGTACCAGATGACCCACACTAGTCTCCTAAGAAGGTCATATTCTCCCCCGATGAAGTTGAGATCACAGATATTTCAACTAGTAGAGTCATTGCAAAAGGAGTTGCGAATCATGCTCAAAAGGTATACATGTTCTCACACTTCCTACCTTACTCAAACCCCTCTGCTCTTCTCATTCATGCTAATGAAGCCAGGAAGATGTGGCATGAAATATTTGGCCACCTTAACTACAAATATATTTCTGATCTTATTGAAAAAGAGATGGTCATAGGGTTGCCCAAGATAAAATTTTGCAAAGGAGTCTGCCAAGGCTGTATCCTAGGAAAACACCCAGAGCACAAATTTGAGAGAGCTATTCATGAGAGAACCTCTGCACCCCTCGAGATGATCCATAGTGATGTTTTTGGCCCATTCCCTCATATGTCCATGAGTCAGGCCAAATATGCATTGACCTTCATTGATGACTTTTCCAGGTATTGCTGGGTTCACTTCCTGAAACACAAGTCTGAAGTTTTTGGCCTATTCAAAGTCTTTAAGGCTTTGGTTGAAAACCAGTATGGAAGGAAACTCAAGGCCCTCAGATCTGACAATGGTGGTGAGTATGTCAAGTCTGATATTATTAACTATTGTGTAGATGTAGGTATTCAGATGCAACATTCTATCCCTTACACACCACAACAAAATGGTGTTGCTGAGAGGAAGAACAGATCATTGAAGGAGATGGCAACATGCATGATGGAGGCCAAAAATTTTCCACCAAAGTACTGGGCCGAAGCTATCAACTATGCATCCTATATTCAGAATAGGGTGCCTCACAAATATCTTGATGGTATGACTCCCTTCAAATCATGGAGTGGGCATAAGCCAGATGTGACCCATTTCAGGATTTTTGGCTCAAAGGCATGGGCTAGAATCCCGACAGAGAAGAGGAAGGCTTTGCATCCCCAAAGCCAAGAGTGTATTTTTGTTGGATACTCTGAAGATTCAAAAGGGTACAAGTTGATAAATTTGAGCACAAATAAATCCTTCATCGAAATGTGTGTTCATTTTGAAGAAGAACCCCTTGCAGAAGTGGAAGTTGGTGAAGCCTCTTCACCACCTGAACATCAAGAAGTAAGTAAAGAGTTTGTTGAAGATATTGATTCTGATTTGTCTGATGGATATGAGTTTATTGTAGACCCGAACAGCCCCACAAGGCCAAAATGGGAAGCCAAGACATTACATGCAGCAGGTGAGCTAGCTGGGGATCCCAATGACCCAAGGAGGACGAGATCTCAATTTGAGAATGGTCTATGCATGAAGGATCCTATGTTTGCTGAAAAATTATATTTGATGGTGGAGTCTGATCCTCAAACATATTAAGAAGCATCAGGAGATCCAAGATGGAAAACAGCCATGAAGGAGGAGTTCAGCTCACTCCAGAAGAGCAACACATGAGAGCTAGTGGATCTTCCCCCAGGGAGAAAACTAGTACAGTGTAAGTGGGTCTATAAGACCAAATTTGCTGCTGATGGTTCACCAGTAAAGTACAAGGATATATTGGTAGCCAAGGGCTACTCACAGGTTCATGGCATGGATTACAATGAGACCTTTTCCCCAGTGGCAAAAATGGATTCCATCAGGCTAGCTCTAGCCATTGCAACCTCAAGGCAATGGGAGGTAAATCACATGGATGTAAAATGTGCCTTCCTGAATGGAGATCTCACTGAGGATATATATATGCATCAGCCTCAAGGTTTTGCTACTAACCCTTCTCTTGTGTGCAGGTTGAGAAAGTCATTGTATGGGCTAAAGCAAGCCCACAGGGCTTGGTATGCCAAGATCGATAGCTTCTTGCTATCACTGAATTTTGTTCTGTGAAAATCAGATCCAAATGTCTATTTGAAGTTAGCTAATGGTTCATTAATGATCATTGTGTTATATTTTGATGACCTCCTCATTACAGGAAGCACACATGCTGAGATTGCTTCCTTAAAAGGGGCTATGAACCAAGACTTCTCCATGACAGATTTGGGGCTCTTAAGTCAATTTTTGGGGCTTGAGACTGCTCAAACCAAAGCTGGAATCAAGGTGCACCAGTCAAAATATGCCTTGGAATTGCTGAACAAATTCAAAATGAAGGATTGAAAAGCAAGCAAAACTCCTTTCCTTTCAGGAGTGAAGCTGGAAGAAGCTGATTCTTCACCGATGGTAAACAATACACTGTATAGGAAATTGATTGGTTTTTTATTGTATCTGACACATACTAGACCCTATATTTGTTATGCATTAAGTGTGGCTTCTATATTCATGGATCAGCCTCAAGAGATCCATTGGAAAGCAGCCAAAAGGATCCTTAACTTTGTTCAGGGAACAAGGACACATGGGATCTTCTATAAAGCAAAATCTGATCTTGAATTGATTGGATTTACTGACAGTGACTGGGAAAGTGATAGCACAGACAGAAATTCCACATTAGGCTATGTGTTCATGCTTGTAGAATGGTCAATCAGCTGGTCAAGCAAGAAACAGAGTTCCATTGCACTCTCATCTATAGGAGCAGAGTACAGAGGAGTTGTTAATGCAACAACTCAATGTTTATGGTTGCAGGGTTTACTTCGAGAGTGTGGCTTCGAACATGAGTACTCAACTACCATCTACTGTGATAACCAGAGTACCATTTGAATCTGTAAGGATCCAGTTCAGAAGCAGAGAACAAGACACATTGAGATCCATATGCACTACATCAGAGAACTTGTGCATGATGGCACCATTCACCTACTCTTCTGTTCATCTTCAGAACAAGTAGCTGATATCTTCACCAAAGAATTTTGTGAGAATACCTTCAGCAATCTCAAATCACTACTAGGGATTTCTGATCATGCTGTGAAAGCATGAGTGAAGACATGATTCTACAATTTTGTTTTACAGTCCATGTTTAAGGGAGGATTTTCCCAATTTGGTTTTGCCTCTTTCCTTGTTTAAATGGATTTGCAGTATGTAAAGGGTGACTAAGCCTTTTTGCTAGGCCCTATAATTTTCTGATATATTACTCATAATTCAGGCTTAAGGGGGGGTGTTAGAATAATCAACCCATAGTTTACCCACTTAGACATTAATTCCATTATTTTTGTCTTATTTGCCTAGTTCATGTGTCCCCCCTTGTGCAAGTTGTCATTTTCCTATCTATAATGGTCAAACTTGCCTTATTTGACTCATGTAGCACATGGGAGAGCTAAAGGAATCAATTCTGCTTTATTCCTGGCCTCCTAGGAACCCTTCTGCTTTTTCTGCTTTATTGCCTGCTTTTTCAGTGTTTTAAGGCAAAAGGAAAAGCTAGACTAGGTGAGGTTGACTAGTTTTTTGTCCTACACATCCTCCTCTCCTTTCTCCATCAAAAATCATGTATGAGCTGCCATTCCACCACTCTTTAGCTTACCTAATCCTTTTTTCCAATTCGTGAGCTCCATGACAGATTTGGGATCAGCTTTTTACACCTATGGGGGATTTGCTTATTTTTGGTAAGCCTGCTTTATGCTAGATTTGATTTGCTTCTCATGCGATCAAATCCTTGATGTATTCTATTTATTCAGCAGCCTATGTTATTACAGGGTTGGCTATTGTACACTTACATAATATAGTTTAGTGTTACAGCTCCATATTCAGTCTCTTTTGTGAGCAATTTTGCATGATCAATTGATAATTGTTGTGAGTAAAATTAATCTATTGTTGGCCTTAATTTCCATAGGTCCTAGTGTATTATACAAGGCAAATATGTACAAAGATAGCTGCAATAGAATGCGTCATATTTGGAGGTCAACAGTGTGTTGTTGATCGTGTATAGCTGTGATCTGAAGATATCATTACTCCTAGGTCGATTAATAGTTTCCCTATATTTCTTTTCTTTCATCCTATTACGTTTGTAACAAATGTTTTAATTTAGGGTTCCTAGAGATCAAAGATATTCATGGCTGCTAAATAATAGGGATAGGATGTTATGATTTACATTGTATAAATATGGAGAACTGTTCTGAGCTAGGGGTTGAACCCATAGCCAATTCATTGCATTAGCTGTGCCTGAGAGTTGTGTAATCAATATTCCTTTTTAATACAAAGAGTTACTTCATATCTAAGGGTTTTTAACGTGTGTTCATCTACCATCTATGTGTGAAGGCTGGGCCCACCTTCCCACAAGGATTGCTGAGTTAGATTAGGCATTTTATTTATTCTGTCATGTGATGGTATGTTTAATTTAATGTTTCCATAGGAAGCTGTGACAGTTGTGGATTGATAGTGTGTTATTCATTGTGTCTCTTGGAAATCTATAGTGGCATGGTAAAATAGTCGACTGTGTAGATAATATTTCTTATGCAATTGTGTGGTAGTTGAATAGCCCTGTCCATCCCCAGATCCCTTAATTATTGTTTCCATATATCCTTTCAAGTTGTTCCGTTGTTTTCATAATCATAGAAATTTATTCTTGTACCTTGAATTGCTAGATTAGTTGAACTCAATTTCTATACCTTGAATTTCTAGAAAGATTTAATTCCAATTTCTGTCTTTTGAATTTCTAGAGTAATTAAATCAAGATAGTTTGGTGAATCATTATATGGATTGATAAACATGACTTCATTTTCTACAAAAATAATTTATATATGACTTCATGAAGCTTTCTATTTCTAGATCAAGAACAGCAGAAGGTAATTGTGACTGTATCTTTTAGAAAGTAAACTATATTAAGTGGATTCTTGGGATGAGGACAGCTGAACAAAGAATAGGATTGTTCATTTATAGAAATTAAGTGTTTAAGCATATATTTTTCATGTTATCCTTGAAATACAAGACTTACCTGGGTTGACAATAAATATTTCACACTCTGTATGTTAGCTGTAATTCACTTGCATATTGGGTGCCCAACATCTTGGCACCGTTTCCAGGGCAGAATAAAAATTAAACACTATCATTAGTTGCATCTTGTAATTGTTTCTATACAATCTCTTTTAACTTTTCATTGGAATGATTTGGGTTGTATGAATACAAGAAGGGTAAAGCGTGATCATCTTCCAACTCCCAAAACCCCACAAGATACTAACAGTGTAGGTGGTTGAGGTCATGGTCAAGTTCCACAATTGGGTAGAAGAACATTCATTGGCAATATTATTAATAGAACTGATTCTTCTAATAAGGATTTCTATCAATAAACACCTATCAAAATAATCCCTACCGATCCTGGGATGCCACCGTCACGATCCATACTGGAGAACACACGAGCAGCCACAACATCCTTAAATACCCCTGCAGAGGAGGACAAGGTCGGTACAATAGGATCTGTTGATCGAAGTCCAATCTATCACATTTACGGAAAGGCTGTATCTGAGGAGGAGTGGACGTAGTTCCATCGAAAATTTTTTATCAGTGGAAGAACGAACAGAAGAGTGAAGAGAAGAACGAAGAAAAGAACGAAGAGAAGAGAAAAGAGGAGAAAATAAAAGAATGAATGAGTAATAGACACAAATATGACGAGGAAGAGGCGATGGGAGAAAACCATCATATTGAAGATCATTCCCTGCCTGAAGGAATGGTGGCTACACTTCAGTTCCCAATTCAACGGGCAGAAGGGATAGCCCCTATGAAAAATATATTGCCATCGGTGTTGCCTCGCTTTCATGGAAAAGCGACAGAGGATCTAGATGAATTTATTTTCGAGTTTGATATCCTCTGTCGCAGCGATGACTACATCACCAATGCACAAAAGATGAATCTCTTCCCTGCCACTCTGAAGGACAATGCATTATGCTGGTTCATGAGCCTAGGAGGTGGAACCATTACTAATTGGGACAGGATGAAACAGGTGTTCCTGGAGAAATATCAGGAATATTGCAACACCAAGGAGAAGAGAGAATAATTGTTTAAAATGGTGTAGAACGAGGATGAAAGTATGGAAGATTTTGTAGAGAGGCTTTTATACAATGTGCAAAGAGCTAGATAAACAAACATGGGGTTATATGTGCTCAAGATAATCCTACTTCATAGGATTAGGGATGGCAACCTAGATATGATAAACCTGTTAGGAAAGGGGGATATCTTCAAGGATTCTTTCAAGAATATTGTAAAATTATGTAAAAGATACTCCAGGGGATCTTCCAGGAATAACAGACGGGACACATGGGATAATCTAGAATGTGATGTCTTCGACAGAACTTAGAAGTCATCCAATGGAGGAGCCACCTGTGTAGAGATAGGAAATATCCTTGAAATTTTCAAAATAGAAATGATGAGCTCTATCTCCTCATAAATCGACATCCTGGGGGCAAAGCAAAAATAGGAAGTAGAGGATCTCACACTAGGTGTGTTCTACCCTCGATGTAGAAAGAACCACCCTCTGAAGGAGTGCCTTCTCGACAAGGTAGAAGTGTGTTAGCTGTGTGAGCTGAACCAAAACACAAAAGAATTCATGTCACTTCCCCAAGTGAAGGTTGTTCTACAAGAATCACCTCCAGAGGTGGAACCGGCCTACTTAATTGCACCAAATAAGCCCTCGTAGCCACGAAATCAAGGTATGACTCTAGACTCATTTCCATTTTTGAATAACATGAATAATTGGAATAATATGCATAACATGAGTACACAATTCCCTTCATCTTATTCTCAGTGGAACCCCTCTCAACCTTCCATGAAAAATTATAACTCCTGGAATCCCTAGGTTCATCCACCATAGCCACCACACCAACCAACTTCTTGGTCTCCTGGATGGAGGAATTTCCATCCAGGGAACCAATTTCCTCCACAACCTCCACATCAACAGCAACCATACCCTCCTCAATATTCTCATTATCCTCAATATCCTCATCAGCAGTTGCAGAAAAATGCTGCCCCTAATATACCGATATGACCTTAGCTACCTGCTCAACCTAATCCTAGCCCAAACATTAAAATAGTCATCAATTTAAGACTGCCAACATGCCTTCCTACTCCCTTTCTCCTATGCCTTGTAACAATATTCACTTACGATCGGGAAAAATAGTAGAGCCTGTAATCATTGAAGATGTTCCATCCCCTATACATGAAGAAGGGGTGAATACACAACATCTATTGAATACGACCCCCATTATTGAAGATGTTGAGCATCACACTAATGGGTCGGCTGAAATACAACATGATATATCTAGCGATACACAGCCTACCCAGCTGATTAGGCAACCACCGTATCCCGAGAGATTAATTCTACCAAGGGTAGGGAGACAACCTCAGTTTAACCTATTAGGAGAGTTAAAGAATCTTTATGTTAAAATTCCCCTCCTTCAAGCCCTTCAAGATGTGCCTATCTATGTTAGAACTGTTCAGGATCTATGCACAAAGAAACTAGGAAGGAAACCCAGAGATCCTCCCATTGTTCATGTCATAGGGAAATTATCTGCATTAATAAAGGGAAAAACCGTTTTGGCTGAATATGACGATCTTGGGAATCCAACTGTTACTATGCAGATTGGGCATACACAGACACCCAACGTACTGGTAGATTTAGGAGCGACGATTAATGTCATGACAATTGAAACTGTAAGAAAACTTGGGCTCACTAATCTTAGGCCAACTCCCACCATTTTAGAACTGGCAGATAGATCAACTGTTATAGCTGATTTCACCAATCCAGGTGAACCACACTTTGTATGGCCTTCCCCTATCCCGCTGCAGACTCCTTAGACCCCATGGACCATTTTTTGTCCTTTGATGTTTCCTTGATCATCCCTAAAAACATGTGAAAAATGATACACGTGACTTTTAAACCTATAAGAACGTATATACGTGGGTTTGATCCCTAAAACCGCGTACATCAGGATGTGTACAAAAATACAAATCCTTTTGGAGTTTTCCTTAACATGGATCTGACTCACTTGACTCCTGGCCTTCCCTATGCCTTGAGATCACTCGGATTCGACCTTTCATTACCCCTTTGAAAATCTATATAAGGAACTCTATGGTACATTGAAGGCATAAGAGAGATTTGAGAGCAAAAAAACTATAGTCCATTGTTGACGGAACTTATGCTTGAGTCTGCATCCCTTTGTCCCTTGGAGCACTAGTGTGTTCTTCCCAAGCTTTCCTTTTTTTGTGAGCTTGCTATCGAAAGATGGAGGATTGAAGTGGTGGAGGCCCAAGTGGGGGATTAAGTTTCTCCAGTTCATAGACATGCCGACAGAGGTTGTATCTTGTAATCTTTGATTTATATTAATAGAAATATCTTTTCCTGTCCAATAATGTGTGTTTGAATGAATATTTGATCCATTGGATTATTTCAAATGCTTATACAATATTTATTATATGTGCTAGAATAGATCTAACACCATGATATATAGAATGCTTGTAGTTTTTACTTATTGTTGAGGAAGTAACCTATCAATTCAAGAAGAAGTTGGAAAGCTCAACGGGGATCTACTTCAACCATTTAGAATAAGGTACGAGGTCTGATCCTTTAGTGTTAGACATTTAATTTCTATTGTATATTGGAAAGAATTGATTTCCGGAGTCACTCTGTTTGTTGTGGTACCCCAAGCCATAGGAATTTCTCTCTGTAACAGAATTGACGACTCTGCTGGGGTGTTCCTTGTTTTTATTTGGGGGTTTGAGGGCACAATGGGCTTGATATTATTGACTTGATCTTTGTTTCTCCTTGTTTCTGTGTTGCATTTTATAGTATGTTCATCCATTGACACTCCCCTTTATTGGTTTGACCCTTGGCTTGATTTTTACCACTGCCTTCTCTGTATACGCAGGTTTTTGGCCAAAAGTCGCGTATACACGCAAGTTTTGGGCCAAAATACATGTATACATGCAATGTTTTGGCCAAAAGTCACGTATATAGGTAGCTATTCTTTAAACAGTCACGTACCTCCTCCCTTTTGGTGAGTTTGATGTTGTGGGAAGTTGCTGGGTGGGTTGCGAGTGTTGTTGGGTCCTCCTTGGGTTTGATGTTGTTTGTTGGATGCTCCTTTTGTGAACAGAGACCGCTTTTTCATTGATTTTATATTGAAATTAGTTTTAGTCATTTATCCTTTTTGTTTTTCCATTAGTGCATTAGTCTTTTTTGTCTCGGTGTCTTGCTGGGCTTGTCTTTTATACTTGCTACAGAGACTGAAAGTTTTAGATGACTTTTATTGTAGTTTTCAATCTTTTATATTGAAAATTACAAAGTAGTTGCACTCTTAGTTGCATCTTAGATATGTATTTGAGGAGGTACTTGCATTGGATTGCTTGGATGAGAGTTGTTTTTATGCTTTCATATAGGAAGGATTGCATTGGCATTCAGAAAGGAATATATATTTATGCATCTCATGTAGTGGCATACCCTATTTTTCATTTGACAAAGATTGCACTTAGCATTTTTTGTTATGGTGTGCATATTTATTTCACTACTGAGTCATAATGTCATTAGTGGCATGGCCATTTCCCTTTGAGTAATCACAGCCAATTAAAATCAACGCTTAATTAAAATGAACTACACTCTTTTCTTTTATAGGGTGCACCAACAAGATTAGGTTTTAGGGTCTTGGAATAGTTCATTGTAAGTAAATTCTCCAAGATCACTAAACAACAACATATATGTGTCTGTCTAGGTGAGTGTGTGAAATCCTTGGTATAACCAGTGCTTCTCAGGATCCTCCTCTCAAAAGGGAGTTAAGCACAAGGCAGTGTGAGCGGTTATTGATTGGGATGACCCCTAGTCATAACTGAGTAGCACCGGAGATATTTCCAGGATTGTATTCGTATCTGGGAGCTCTTTCGAGAGTTTCAAGCTTTGCTACCCTACCCATACGGTCAATCCCGCCTGCGATTGTCCGCTTGAGCATTGATTATATTGAGGTGACTTTAGTTGCCTTACCTAGGTTATCGAGGGGGTACTTTACAGGGGTTATTCTACGGGTGTCCCAACCAAGTAGAGGTTGGACATCATATTTGCTTTATGCATTGAAGCTGAGGGCCACTATAATTGGTTACGTACCTCTGCTTGTAGTGTATGGGAGTTTCGATCCTCTCCCAGGTGAGACATACCTACTGAATTCGGGAGCTCACATATCCTCCCCTTAGTTTGCTTGTATTTTGGCTATAGATTTTCTTAGGAGTGTGCTCTTTGTGTGCTAGTTGGCCTTTCAAATTGTGGTCACATGAATATATTTATGCTCTCTTCAGTTCAGGTCCTTTTATTTTCAGCATGCCTGGTATCCTATCACTCGTCTTGGTCCTAGTGTGGACCCTGGTGTTAGACTTGGGGACATCACAACCCCTTACCCTGCTCATATATTTGAAGTGGTCACATTCTTCCCTCTACTCCATTTTTGGAGGATGTTGACTCCCTTTGCTCGATCTTTACACTGGTGGTCATCCTCATGGGGGTGGTAGTGGATGCATGAACGTTGGGTCTACACCTTACTTTACTTTTTATGTCCCATAGTTCACCGCATTGTTTCCTTTGGGTGCAATTGTCATGATCATTCCTCCCTATGTCCTATAGTTTGGATTCTTTATTGACTATTTTGGGTTGTTTTGGACTAATATGGTTGTCATGTAGGGTCCAATTTTTGTACACTCTCTTCGAGGTTTCGACCCATTCGTTCCTATCATAGGTATTATGTCTGAACTGGAATATAGGTTAGGATTTCACATCTACTTGCATGTATGCATTGCCTTATGACCATTCCATCTTAACCTTAGGTATGAACCCATTCCATGGTATCACAGAACCTTCATGCTACTATTAGAAGTGGTACTATGTGAATGGTAGAGCTTTCCTATACATGGGTGTCCTAGTTAGCTCCCTTTTGCATTTGGTACCCATGCTGCAAGTCCTCTCTTAGGTCTGGGAGTCCCTTTTAGTCCCACCATGTCCTTGAACAAGAGCCTCATACTCCTCTTGAACTTTATGCTGGCCATTTCCCTGGGACTCCGTTATGTCAAGTTGTAATTGCATTATTATGAGCTTTGCCTGCCTTATTGAGCCTTACAATTGCTTCCCTGACATTGAGTTTCAGCCATATAGCCTGAGCTTGTCTCATGTCTAGCCATGTAGACCCATTTTATATATCCTTTGTAGCTTGATTCCATTTTCAACCGGGAGGGGACTTTCCCCCAAGTGTCGATATCCTACACATGTATCCTTGCATTGGGCATAGGTATGTTCCACTGCTTGGAACTAGTTTGTTTTCCCTTATGACACTCGTCTCCTCCTAGTCTATAACTATAAATCTATTTTATTCTTTTTTTCAATATTTTTAAATAACTGAAAAAGTCCAAAAAAATTCAAAAAACCAAAAAGATGGACAAGGAAAGATGTTATTTGTGGAAGCTGTTGAGTCATATCACCTTCAAACAGAGCACTGTATATCACATCCATTGGTTGGGTTATAGTTTGACTTTACGAGCTGTACTCGTTTATCTGAGTTTATCTCCAGTGACTGGTTAGGATTCCAGTCCCTATGGAGCCGATGTCGATGCCTCCTATGTTGCAGAGATGTCCCAGTTTGTATATCAAGTCTGTGCTACCTTTATTCAGTCACCATATGGCGTTATGCTCTAGTTTGAAGGAAGTTGAAGCCTGAGTCGGCCATTCCTCAGATCTCTTGAATTTGCATGTCGGCCATTCCCGGTACAGTTACTGGTTCGTGCACCTTATGATCGAGTCCTTCCACATTATACAACTTTGCTGAGTACCTCATGTTGGATGATGAGGGATTCCTTAATGCCCTCCTTCCAGCAGATTTCATCCCATTGACTTCAGATCATTTATTCTAGGATTGGAATCTAGAGTCATTTTGAGTGCCTTGAGAGTTGTCTTCATCAGTGGCAGGTTCTCTCGCCATCGACAGTTTTTGGGAATACATCAGGGTCCCTTGATCGATGGATCCTCTCAAGTGTTCGACCTCAACACATTTATTCACACTTGTTAGTTTGCAATCTAGTGCCTTGATTCCCATTTTCATCATCGGTGGGTGATCTCGCGTCTGTTAACGGTATACATTAATGATCTGTAATCAGATGATGGACTACTATGTTTGACCTCGACACCTCTATTCGCATAGTAGGACATGTACTCATAGCAGTTTGTGTAGAAGACTTTCCATATTGGTAGCATCTCTTATATTCTACCTCCTTGATCATGCCAATGTTCATGAGATTTCATCTCTCGTGACTTGATTCCGGTATATGTCAAATATTTCTAGCCACTATGGAGATCTTGATCTGTTATATATCTTCAGCCATTATGGAGATCACGGTCCTTTGCATATCTTCATCATGGAGATTCTTATCTATGTATATTGTACGTGGAAATGACCACTTATGTGATATCTTGTATCATGCCTATTCATCGCCATTGTACTTTTATGTATCCGAGACTACTATATGTATTTGCAGTTAGGTACAGAGTTGTATTATTGTACTATGCTAATTGGGTGGCTGGTCTTCCATTTGGGATCCTTCATCACTCCACTTCTGGGATGGATTTATAATGTATTTTGGCCATCGTATGACCCCTCTGACCCCACACATTAGGGGGCATCTGTTATATCTGATTTCACCACTCTAGGTGAATCACACTTTGTATGGCCTTCCCCTATCCCTATGGAGACTCCTTAGACCCCATGGACCATTTTTTGTCCTTTGATGTTTCCTTGATCATCCCTAAAAACATGTGAAAAATGATACACATGAATTTTAAACTTATAAGCGCGTATATATGCAGGTTTGACCCCTAAAACGGCATACATAGGGATGTGTACAAAAATCCAAATCCTTTTTGAGTTTTCCTTGACATGGATCTGACTCACTTGACTCTTGGCCTTCCTTATGCCTTGAGATCACTCGGATTTGAACTTTCATTACGCCTTTGAAAATCTATATAAGGAACTCTATGGTACATTGAAGGCATAAGAGAGAATTGAGAGCAAAGAAACTATAGTCCATTGTTGCCAGAACTTATGCTTGAGTCTATATCCCTTTGTCCCTTGGAGCACTAGTGTGTTCTTGCCAAGCTTTCCTTTTGTTTGTGAGCTTGATATCGAGAGATGGAGGATTGAAGTGGTGGAGGCCCAAGTGGGGGATTCAGTTTGTCCAGTTCGTAGACGTGCCGATAGAGGTTGTATCTTGTAATATTTGATTTATATTAATAGAAATATCTTTTCCTATCCAGTAATGTGTGTTTGAATGAATATTTTATCCATTGGATCATGTCAAATGCTTATACATTATTGATTATATATGCTCGAATAGATCTAACACCATGATATATAGAATGCTTATATTGTTTACTTATTGTTGAGGAAGTAATCTATCAATTCAAGATGAAGTTGGAAATCTCAATGTGAATCTACTTCAACCGTCCGGAATAAGGTACAAGGTCTGATCCTTTAGTGTTAGACATTTAATTTCTATTGCATATTGGAAAGGATTGATTTCTGGAGTCAAGCTATCTGTTGTGGTACCCCAAGCCATAGGAATTTCTCTTCGTAACATCCACCATTAAACCAAAAGGAATTTTGGATGATCTTGTCATCTCAGTTGATTCTTGGGAGTACCCTGTTGACTTCTTGGTTTTACAACCTAAGTCATATCTAGGAGGACATCCACTAATCCTAGGAAGGCCTTGTTTAGCCATAGCTGATGCTTGCATTAGCTGTCGATTTGGTTCTATGACCATATCAGATGGAATTGAGACAAAGAACCTCACTCTCTACCCTCAAGCTCAGTCGAGCCTAGAATATGAAACTTCTTTATCGATGGAGCCAGAGGAATAAGAGGGCGTTCAAAAATTATTAACTATAGGGAATGCCTTATGTTTTAAAGATGAAACTAAAGACAATGCCATTAATAATTTCATCAGTGAACCCACCTCAGTCAATAAAGAATTTTATCAAATCCTGAACATTACTTTGGTTAAGGAAGAACAAGAAAATCTCACAGAAGAAGCACTAGTCGGTGACACACACATTATCCCAGTATTGAAAAATTTGAAAAGTATCTCCATTGAGGTAGAGTCTAGAAGAACCCTGAATATTAGCCCCAACCTCTCCTTAGATGAATAGAAGCACCTGATCAGTCTCTTGAAAGAGCACTAGGGGGAATTTTCCTGGGAGTATACTGACATGAGGGGTATTCCCTCTAACCTGTGCACCCATCATATTTATATTAAAAGTGACTACCGGCCTGTGTGCCAGCATCAACGATGAATGAACCCCAATCTTAGGGACATACTGAAGGAGGAAATTCAGAAACCCTTGCAAGCAGGATTTATATATCCTATTTCATACAGTGAGTGGGTCTCCCCACTTGTAATTGTACCCAAGAAAAATGGTAAATGGAGAGTCTGTGTCGACTATAGGGATCTGAACAAAGCCACCCAAAAAGAACATTTTCCATTTCCCTTTATCAATCAAGTACTCGACACCTTATCAGGGAAGAAGTTCTTATCCTTCCTGGATGGTTTTAGTGGGTACAATCAGATTCAAATTGCTCCTGAAGACCAAGATAAAAATACCTTCACCTATCCCTGGGGAACGTTTACTTACAGAGTGCTTCCCTTTGGTTTATGTAATGCCCCAACAACATTTCAGAGAGATATAATCGACATATTTTAAGAATTAGTTAATGACAGTATGGAAATTTTTATGGATGATTACACTCCTTATGGAAAATATTTTGAAGAAGCACTGGAAAATTTGAAAAAGGTTTTAACTCATTTTGAACAGACCTAGCTCTCTTTAAGCACTGAAAAGTGCCATGTGATGATGAGTGAAGGAGTAGTATTGGGGCACTTCATCTCTTCTAATGGAATTCAGGTGGATCCCTCAAAAATCAAGGTAATAAAAAATATACCTACTCATGCCACTCAAAAATAAGTGCGAAGTTTCCTAGGGAATGCGGGATATTACTAAAGATTTATAGAAAATTTTTCCAAACTTGCCTCCCCTTTGTTTTCACTATTGATGAAGGATGTGAATTTTTTTTGGAATGAAGCATGCTAGACAACATTTGTTAAGCTTAAGGAGAAGCTGTCCACAACTCCTATCTTAAGAGGACTCGATTGGACCCTACCCTTCCACATTTCTTTATATGCTTCAGATACTGCTATTGGAGCAGTCTTAGGTCAGTAGGATGGCCAAGTACCTTATGCAGTTTATTATATTATTAAAAACTTATCCCCTAATGAACTTAATTATACTGTTACTGAGAAGGAGTTCCTAGCTATTGTTTACTCCATTAACAAATTTCGACATTACATTACTAGAAATCCTACATTTCTGCACACTGACCACTATGCCATTAAATATCTCATGAATAAACCTGTTACTAATGCCAGAGTGTCTAAATGGCTCTTATTATTACAGGAATTTGATATTACCATCATTGATAAACTTGGAAAAGAAAATGTTGTCGCTGATTTTTTATCTCGTTTCACTAAAAATGATGATAATTTTCCTGTTGAGGACTCTTTTCCAAATGAACATTTATTTGCAGTTTCAGCTCATTCTCCTTGGTACGAAAATGTCGCTAATTACTTGGTTGTAGGAAATATTCCAGCACATATTTCCAAAAGAGAAAAAAGGAAAATTATTCAGCAAAGTGCCAGGTACTGTTGGGTAAATGGTCATCTCTTTTACACAAGCCCTGATCTTGAGATCAGAATATGTGTAAGAGAAGATGAAATCTTCCATATACTGAAGACCTTCCATG
This sequence comes from Pseudotsuga menziesii, assembly GCA_001517045.1. Taxonomy (NCBI): domain Eukaryota; kingdom Viridiplantae; phylum Streptophyta; class Pinopsida; order Pinales; family Pinaceae; genus Pseudotsuga; species Pseudotsuga menziesii. The sequence goes on from LPNX011104318.1 coordinate 300,173, forward strand.
ATGAACCTTGTGGGGGACATTTTGCAGACAGAAGAACAGGACACAAAGTGCTGAGGATGGGCTATTATTGGCCTACTCTTTTCAGGGATGAAAAAAGATATGTCCACTCTTGTGATAGCTGCCAAAGGATGGGTCAGCCAAATAGATTAGATCAAATTCCTTTATAACCGCAATCAATAATTGAACCCTTTGATAAATGGGCTCTAGATTTAATTGGTCCTATCAGCCCTCATTCCAAATAGAAAGCCTACATCTTGGTATGTACCAGCCTGTGATTGACTTCATGTACAGTGAAATATTTACCCGTTTTGGGGTACCTAAGGAAGTAGTTACTGATGGAGGACCGCAGTTTATGTCGCATCAATTTGAAGATCTGTTATGGAAGAATCATGTTCAGCATCGGGTAGCTTCACCTTACCATCCCCAATCCAATGGCCAAGTGGAAAGCACTAACAAAGTCATTGAAGCTATCCTCACCAAGACGGTCAAGAGCCATCATAGATATTGGGCTGACAGACTTCTGGAAGTGTTATGGGCATATCGCACCACTTGGTGTAACACCACAGGTTTCTCTCCTTACGACTTGGTGTATGGAAAAAGTGCCATCTTCCCAATTGAATTTGAAATCAATACCTTGAAGACAGCCATAGAGGTAAACTTAGATGTAACTGAAGCCCAAAAAAGAAGATTGATCCAACTGAATGAACTGGATGAGAATTGGTTAGCTGGAGTGGACCAGACAGTGTTAATTCAGCAACAGAGATCCAATTGGCATGACCAATTCATAAAAAAGAAGGTCTTATATGAGGGAGAATGGGCACTATTATACAATTCTAGATTCAAAAGAGATTTCAAGGGAAAATTATGCACAAGATGGCTGGGCCCATACCTAGTAGACAGGGTATTTGATAACGGCATAGTCCGCCTGGTAACTATTGATGAAAATCACGCACCATTATTTGCCAATGGTTACATGCTATGACTGTACTGTAAACCAATTTCAAAGGATGCATTTATCTCACAAATTGTCGCTGATCCAGATTACCACCTAACACAAGGGAAATAATTTTTCTCTGCCTCTGTCAATCCTTAATGGATCATCGTACATCGCATATGAATCATTGTACATAAATAAATGTTGTTTTTTTGTTATGTTATCTTTTCTTTTGCACTTGATCTATTTTTTTTTGTTTTTTTGTTTTCTAAAATGTGCAAGAAAGTGCCCGAGAGTGGTGGTCATATCGGGCCTATTAACCAAAGTCATTTTTCTGTGACTTCCTACACAATTTTTTTTCCCCTTAAATAAATTTGTCGCAGCTGCGACACCCATTTTCTAGCAGTTGCAACACAATTCCCGCAGCTGCAACACCATTCCCAGCAGCTGTAACACCGTTTCCGGTAGCTATAGCACCATGCAGCTCTACCTTTTTTTGTTTCCATAGTCGCAAACCTGTTTTACTTTTTCCCACAAATTCCATTTCATGCAACTACATCATAGTCACTTTTCTCCTGTTAACATTCTTTTATCCATTTTTCAGCAGCTGCAACACCCTTTTTCCGGCAACTGCGACATATTTTTCGGTAGCTGTGACATCTTTTTCGACAGCATCAACTCTGCCACATTTAGCTGATTTTTCTATCATTGAACACCGTGCCTTTGCTTTGATTTCTTTATGGCCTGTAGCTGTGACTCCTATGTTATTAGCATATCTTTTTGCAAAATATCAACTCCTCTAGATATGGCTCCGATTCCTGATGCCAAAAATTTGACTCATAATGTAATATTCATCATATTTACGACCATTTTAACATGGTGGTTTTTGGTTCACTGGTGAAAGAGGTTATTACAGCACACCTGTAATAATGATTACAATTAATTACTGTACAACGCACGAGTTCAGCTTTCACAACAACTGCAATCACGTGCTCTATCATCCTCCAAAGGACATCCATCCCGCATTTCCGAAGGTATGGATTTGATTAACTACTTGATTAAGTATCAATATGATTTGACAATATCAGTCATACCTCCCTTTTTATGCCCATTATAGCAACGATTAACTCTATGCTCATGCGATGTAATGACCAATTACACTACCTAATAACCACCACCATTCACAATTTGGGATAAAATTTCAAATAATCCAATGCGCTGAAACTTTCTGAATTTGCCTAACTCTCCTCTTAGCTGTCCATGCATACTCTGTGCTATAACCTCCATTGTCAGAATCTGTAATATAATTATGAAGACAGAACCATGGGTATTCCGGCTCGTTATGAACCTTCAAACACATGATAACTCAAAAGAAATGCTGCAGTCATTTCTATCTTCAAGCCACCGGTTCAACGGATTTTTTTGAACGCCTGAATGGATTTCACTGTGAAGCAGCTTTACAGTTCGCTTGGAATCTTACAGAAACCCATTCAGAGGTTTGGGGATTGTGTATTGAAGTTTATAAAGCCATAATGGCTGAATTCACTGGTCTTCCTTAGGTAGGAAGAACTTGGTTTGGACGTCGAACCCTCGCTACTATAGCAGTACAGGATTTTCTAATGGAAGTGGAGAAGTTTCAAATGACGCAAAGAGGGATAGTGCTACAATCATTACCACAGTCATGGAATCAATTCACTATTTTTCTCAACAAATACATCACTTGCGAAGGTAGGTACCAAACATTCTATCATTCTGAATTCCCTTTTCTCTGTCATCTCTGTCACAGGGTTCTGTTAGATATTCCATATTATTTTCTTAATGATTTACATCACATGGTGGGGTTTGTTTGAGTTTCCAAACATCCACTCTCGTCACTGACCCACCATGGTCTCATTAAATTAATAATATTAAGGACCCTTGCACAACACAGTATAGCATGAGAGCAATTTACAGCCCAAGTTCAGGAACCCATTCCTTTGCCTAGTATTCCAATAGAAGAAGAGCAAGTCCATCCACAGTTGGGGGGAAATGAAGAACAACAGGAGGCTCGGATCCCCTTCAATGTAGTTGTGGGAGGGGAGATGAGACTGGATCAGAGGATCAACCAGGGGTACAAGCAGAACAATTGAGAGAAGATGTACATGAAAACCCTCTGGAAGAACTAAATAGTAGGGTAGCTCTGACAGCAAAGGGTGAAACTGGAGCAGCATTATATGTTGTGACAATTGAACTCGATGATGATAGAGCCATGGAAACAGAAGAAAATATTGAGTTGGTGACCATTGAATCCTCACCTGAATGGGGAGGAACCTTAATTGAGGATGAACACCTTGAGGAACAAGAATATGCTGGAACTGGGAATATTCCTTCTACTTCAGCTATGAATCCAGAAAATCGAGCACCACAAAGAAAAAGGAGGAGATCAAAGGATGAAAAAAAGGATGAAATTAAGGTATCTCCAGCAATAAGAAGGAAAATAACTAGGTCGGTCGTAGTAGCAGAAGCAACAAGGGAAAGATGGGGAACCTTAGAAGCACAAATTGAGTTCCCCATTCTTAAACCTAGACCAATTGATGCCCCACAGGGGCCAGTTGAAGAAGAACCCCAAATAGAAGGACTTCTATTCAAAAATAGGATATTAAACGAGGAAGTCCAAACACTCAGAAAGGAATTGGAAAATTGAAAAGAATCGTGTAGAAAATAGGGTGAAAGGAAGCTGCACACATTGGTTGAAGCTGCAGATCAAGTGGAAGGATCAGATCCTACCGAGCTTGGCAATGAGGAAGAAAGAGTGGTCTTTCCCACCTATGGAGAAATATTTAAGGAATCAGGCTACAAGATTCTAATTCATTCCTTTACAACACGGTAGTATGCACCTACAACTGAGGAAGGACAGGGACAACCTAAGTTGAGAGATGATGAGACTCCCAAAAAGAAACTTCAGGAGAAGGAAGTTGTAGATGAATAAGATGCTTCTACACAACAACTAGCATCCTTGAATATTATTAATGGTGAGACTCCCAAAGAAGAATTGCAGGAGAAAAAAGTTTTTGATGAACAAGTTGTTGTCACACAAGAACCAACATCCTTGAATACTATCGATTTGGGAGAGGGTGAAAATACCCAAGGAAAACTTCAAGAGGAGGAAGCTTTAGAGAAAGAAGATGCTGTCACACAAGAACCAACATCTTTAAATATTCTTGCCGAAATTGCCACTAACTCTAGGACAAAGGAACCAAGGGATGAAGTTATTCCCGATTTTATGGATGAATATTTCACTGTGACCCCAAAATCCTCCCATGACACAGAAATCATAGAAGTGGAACCACAATAGCAAGGTAGTGATGAGGTTAAACAAGATGTTGTCACACAAGAACCAGCATCTTTGAATGTCCCTGCTCACATGGTTGCCCAAATGAGGGGAGGAGAACTAGGAATTGAAGGCACTCTAGAGTTTAATGAAGAATTTTGTACTACAACTACAGATTTTTCTCATGACATATAGATCCTAGAATTGGAATCACAACAATAGGGAGACAAAGAAGTAAATCAGGATGTTGTTACACAAGAACCAGCATATCTAAAAATTGTAGTAGAAATGAAACAAGTGGATGTCATTCTTGATATGGATTGGGGTGAAAATGAACAAGTTCAATCACCACCCTCAGTTCATACTAAAGTCCTTGAGGAATAGTTGCAGACTAAAGAAGACATCCAATCTCAGTAATGTGAGGAAAAAGAAGAACAAGGCACTATCACACGAGAAACAACGTCCTCACAGTCAGCTTCCAAAATTACCAAGGAAGAACTACAGAAAAAAGATGATATTACACAAGAACCAACATCTTCAAGAGTGGTCAACATTCTTACTAAAGAAATTCTAGAAGAGGTTGCTGTCACACAAGACCCAACATCACCAGGAATAGCTTTAGATGTGCAGGATGTCCAATTTGGCACATCAAGTGACAAAGGATGGAATGAACCCTTCCAAAATTTCATCGACCTGGATTCTGAAAAGGAGGGGCATCATGAAGAAGAAGCCTTGAACCCTACAACAGAAATTTCAAGTCTGAGAATGGAGGTAAGAAAATGGAAGAGCCAGGTGGAGGAATACCAAGAAGGGATAGTTTCCCTTACTGAGCATAAAAATATTATCAAGAGACTGGAGTAGAAATGAGAAGAAGAATGTGTGACCCAGAGGCTTTGAGAAGAAGAGCTACAAAGAAAATCAAGGGAGCTAAAAAAGTTCCAGTCTATGCAGAAGGAAAAAGAGCAAATGTATGCTCCTTCCAAAGAAATCATAGGAACTATGGTACCTTTTTCTTCTTACCCTGTCTTTCTATTTGAGCGATTTGTTTGGTTTAAGTTGAGAGCTGTGAAAGAAGGGAGGTCATTTGAGATAATGACCTCGGCAAAATTCTTGGAAACATTTTTAAGAAGCAGTTTTGAAGATCAGAATTTGCTATGTGAATTATATTTGCATAAGATGGCTTGTCCTTTGGACCGCCATTCAAATCCTATTCCTTTTCTAGGAGAGGCTCAGTTGAGGGCCTTTTCTTCTTTTGTGAGAAATCCTGCTTAGTGGGAAAGGTATTTTCAAACATTTGCTCACAATGAAGCTCACTCTAATCTTTGGGTTCAAAGTGAGCCTCACAATCCTGGTACTTTTCTTTCTCGACACGGGAGTTTTCTCTTATGCCCCATCTAGACTCCTCACATAATGGAATAGCAGGAGGAATTTATTTCTACCTGTACCAACCATATTTCTATATACCAATAAGCAACGTTGGAAGGAAGTAAGCACAGATGGCAGGTTTCCTCTCCTACTCTTAGGAGCAGAGACCCCTATTATTTTAGAAATTTTTAACAAGCACTTTTCGGGGTTAATGGTTATGTTGGATGTATCAGGGAGTGCGGGGCTAATTGGTTTGGCCTGAAATTTAAATTTCCCCTCATATGGTGGCCAACAAAACCATATAGGATGGATTTATCACTGACCAAGGCAAAGGAGCCGCAATGTTGGAGATATTGGGTTTCCCATAAAGGGTTCATAGAGAAAGAAGGAACAAAGGAGTTCCCCTACAAGTTCTCTTCTCTCCATGAATAGAGCAAAACACAATATTCAAATTCGGAATAATGTAGGTTGTTGCATGAGGACATGCAATAGGATAGTTGGTGGGAGATGTTGGGCCCATAAATGGCCCCTTTTGGCCATCCTTATTCACTCCTTTTTTCCCTATCCTACCCAATTAAGCATGCCAAATAAATGTTTTACCCTCACTCTACTCTTCAATCCACCAATGTATGAATGGTTATTGTCTTATTTTATTAATACTTATGATTCTGGTAATTAAAGATTTATATCTCTTAATATGTTAACATATGATGGTTTATAAAGCTGTTTTGAGGTATATAGACTACAGGAAGATTTGGCTGAACATGCTATGAAAAGGATGGGCATTCATCACTCAAGCTGATCTCCATCCATCCTACCAATTCCCAAGGAATGCGGTCCTAGTGTATTATCCCAAGAAAAGCTGTACAAGGATAGCTACAACAGAATGCGTTATATTTGGAGGTCGACGGTGCATTGTTGATCGTGTATAGTTGTGATCTGAAGATATCATTTCTCCTGGGTCGATTAATAGTTTCCCTATATTTCTTATCTTTCATCTTTCCACGTTTGTAACAGCTGTTGTAATTTAGGGCGCCTAAAGATCAGATATCTTCATGGCTGCCCAATAATAAGGATAGGATGTTATGATTTATGTTGTATAAATATGGAGAAATTTTCTAAGCCAGAGGTTGAACCCGTAGCCAATTCATTGTATTAGCTGTGCCTGAGAGTTGTGTAATCAATCTACCTTTTTAATACAAAGAATTACTTCAGATCTAAGGGTTTTTAACGTGTGTTCATCCAGCATCTTTGTGTGAAAGATTGGCCCACCTTCCCACAAGGATTATTGAATTAGATTAGGCATTTTATTTATTCTGCCGTGTGATGTTATGTTTAATTTGATTTTTCCATAGGAATCTGTGACAATTGTGGATTGACAGTGTGTTATTCATTGCATCTCTTGGAAAGCTGTAGTGGCATGGTAAAATAGTCGACTGTGTAGATAATATTTCTTATGCAATTGTGTGGTAGCTGAACACCCCTGTCGATCCCTAGGTCCCTTAATTATTGTTTCCATAGATCCTTGCAAGTTGCTCCTTTGTTTTCATAATCGCATAACTTTATTCTTGTACCTTGAATTCCTAGATTAGTTGAACTCAATTTCTGTACCTTGAATTTCTAAAAATATCTAATTCCAATTTCTGTCTTTTGAATTTATAGAGTAATTAAATCAAGATAGTTGCGTGAATCATTATATGGATTGATAAACAGGACTTCATATTTTGCAAAATTAATTTAGATATGATTTCATGAAGCTTTGAATTTCTATATCAAGAACAACAAAAGGTAATTATGACTGTATCTTTTAGAAGGTAAACTAGATTAAGTGGATTCTTGGGATGAGCATAGCTGAACAGAGAATAGGATTGTTCGTTTGTAGAAATTAAGTGTTTAAGCATATATTGTGCATGTTATCCTTGAAATACAAGACTTTCATGGGTTGGCAATAAATATTGCACACTCTGTATGTTAGCTGTAATTCACTTGCATACTGGGTGCCCAACACCCTTTACCTTAATCAACTTTGTGAGCTTAATTTCAACTTTGATTAATGAAAGCATTCACAGTTGCAAGACATTTTTGCATTGTTTCATTCTTCAATTACTGAGTAAATTGTGTGATCTATTTTGTGAGTTATGTGTTGATCCATAGATCTATGTGCTCAATTTAATAAAAAAAATTCCAAGCATGTCTTCTTTCATGACATTCCTTGTAACTAATTGATTAGTTCTTTAATATACTTTATGATGATTCCTCCTTCTTATATGACGGCATGGTCCTTGAGAATCATACTTTGTAGATTTATTGTGTTTTATAATATCTGTCATATTCCAAAAGCACTGCAATCCATTTCGCTCTTCTCCCCTCCGTATCTGGTTGTGTAAGTATGCTCTTTACGACACTGGTGGGAACATATGCAACTACATGTGAATGGAGAATGTAAATTCTGAGATATCTTAGGGCCTTAATCAAAGCATATACTTGTTTTTCCATGGTATCATATTTTAACTCTCCATCTCTTAACATCTTACTAAGAAATGATATAGGTTGGTCTTCACCTTGATCATTCTTTTGTAACAGAACAACTGCAATAGTATGCTCTGAAGCATATGAGAATACTAAAAAATATTTATCAAAATATGGACTTACCAGCACAGGAGCTTCTGAAATAGTTTGCTTTATATTCTTGAAATATTTCTTGGCCTCTACTATCCATTTTATTTCATGACTCTTTTTCAGCATGTTAGTAATGTTCATCAATATTTCAACCAATCTAGGAATGAATCTCCTCAAGAAATTTACCTTGCCAATGAATGAATGCACTTCTTTTTTTACTTCTTGGTTCCTCCACCTTCAAAATTTTACTCACCATATTCAGATCAATCATTATACCTTCTTTGGAGATAATATGGCCCAAAATTTTTCTTTCTTCTAGAGAAAAAATTGGTTTCCTTGGATTTAATGAAATGCCATATTTTCTACATTTAAGGAATACCTTTTCCAAATGTTGAATATGTTCCTTGTTAGACCTGGAATATACAGTAATATCATCTATGTAAATTACTACAAACCTATATCTTTCATCCGTAAAAGCGATGCCCATAACATGCTTGAAAGTGGCTCATGCATTCATTAATCCAAAAGGCATCTTTGCATACATGAATGTACCCCATGGTGTAGTGAAAGTGGTTTTATCCTGATCTTCAGGCATCGTCTTTATTTGATTATAACCTGAAAACCCATCCATGGTAGAAATTCTATCTGAACCTACCACTTTCTACAAAATCTGGTCCATCTTTGGTAAAGGATAGTTTTCCTTCAAAGAAACGTTATTCAAATTTCTGAAGTCCACACACAGTCTTGTTTCACCATTCTTCTTTCTGACAGGCACCAAATTAGGAATTCATTTTGAGAATCTGAGGGTTACAATTAATTTTTCATCAAATATTTTTTTGATCTCCTTTTCAATGATAGGCAATAGCATTGGATTAATCCTTCCGATTTTCTGCCTAAATGTTTTTTCTCTAGGATTAATTGGAATAGTATGCTGTATAATGGAGGTTTCATACTCTTTTAGGTCATCGTAACTCCATGCAAATACATCAATGTATTTTTTCATCAAGTTCACATACTCATATTTTTCTTTTAGCAGGTATTTTCTTGGACAACTTTATAATTCTCGGATTATCCTTGCTACCAATATTTTTATCTTCAACAGCAATTTCAGCAGGTTTGAATTTAGGATCTCTAACAACTTGGTAAAAAATATTCTCTAATGGAATTAAAACTCTGGGAATATGATTACTCTTCAATTGGACTATATCTTTTCCTCCCAGTGAGTCTTTCAACTTCTCTATTTCAGCAACTCCTTCATCTTCATCAACTTCTTGAAAATTTTCAAAATGAACACTTTCATTCTCTATTTGCGTATTTACAAATTCACCAGAAAATTTCATAAATCTTTTGATTTTCATATCATTTTCAAAAACCTGCCAGTACTTGGTATTTTCTGGTATGGAAGACTTATTCACAATGTCAACCTTGTAATTTCTTTTACCTGCAGTAGAAGTCTTAAATTTTCCAGTAGCAATTGCCAATAAATATACGACTATATTATCATATCTAGGAATCACTTTGACACCGTGTTCTGTGAAATAGTTTCCAAACATATCCCACGCTTAATTCATGTAAGCTCTCATTTTGGGATGCTTAGTTGAATAACTATCATTCACTGGATTTATCACATGTTCTTAATCTCCAAAAACTTGGACTCGTTTAGCTCCCAAATCCTTTAGTGCATGCAAACCCAACAACAAAGCTTCATAGTCTGATACATTATTGGTACATCCAAAGGTCAAATTCTAAGAAAAATATTTAAAATCTCTAATAGGATAAATTATGTATACACCAGCACCAACACCCACTTTAGGCACCGACCCATAAAAATACATAGTCCACAACCCTTCTTCCTTTTGCTTCCTTTCCAATGCTTCCTGTTCATTTATCACCTTTTTATGCCTTTTACATTTACTTGGAACAACAACTTTTGAATCACAAGGAGAAACATCATTGAAGAAAATAGATGACCCTAAGTCTGTATCAATAGCATAAATATGATGAACTCCTGGACGATCTCGACTGCTAACAACAAAAAGTGATATTTTTTCACTGTACAGTCTCTTGTTTTCATTAAGAACATGAATTGTAGCATAAGACATATCCATTTGCAAACATCCTTTTAACTTTGAATTCCATGATCTTGAAAACAAAAAATCAAATTTGGGAGGGATATAAGCCACAGCAACATCCATGACCATAGTTTTAGATGGTAATTTAATCAAGGATACTACCATGTCTTTTATTAAACCCATCCATTTCACCCTTTTGGAATCAAAAGAATACAAATATTTATAATTCCTTGTAGTCTCTAACCCTAAACTTTCTACCACTCCTTTAGGTCTCAAATTATGTGAAGCACCTGAATCTAACATAGCATTATGCAACACAATGTCATGTACATTTAAGCTCGTATAAAAGGGTGGTACTTCCTAATTATGCACATTATCAATGTTAGACCCCAAAACAATGGTATGATTGTCATCTATCACTTCCGAAATATCTGGCTGAGCCTATCCCTGATTTCTGACCATTTTTGTTATTGTTTCCCTATACTCTTGATTTCTGAGCAGTTCATTAAAAGGAATTGAAATATTCAGCTTAGCAAGTTCACTTTGTAGATTAAAAATGGAAGAAATTTTATCTATGTCCATGGGTGTTGTTTGTTTTAACTCATTTATTTTTTCAATTCTATTTTCAATCTCTTTAAGTAGAATAGGTTCTTTTTTTTTGCTTCTTTTTTCTGTATTCATCTGAGTACTCGAAAGCTGATTTGGATTTAACCTTCCTTTATTCATAATAACGTATCTACTTCTTAATTTTATCTTTCCTTGTACATCATCTATAGCATGCATATACCCCTTCTGATTGTAACAACTATAAAATAAAATATTATTTAGATTAGTTAATTATCTTATGAAAGGGTGTAACCCTTTAGTTTACACACTCAAAGCCTATAAAGGAAAGATTCCCTTGTAACTATTAAATAATCCAATATATTATTATTATTCATATTTCATTATTACAATGATAGTCGGATTCGACTAATGGACAACTGGATTCAGTTGTTCCTTTTGGTATCAGAGCTCAGATTTGCCTCCTTTGATTTGAGCTAGGATTCAACTCCTCCAGCACTAAGCTCAGATTTGGATTCTCCCACTTGAGCTCTATTTTGTCTCATCTCACATCACCCTTCTGATCACATCTCTCATCAAACACTTACATCCCTGCTCCAAAAAAAATATATAAAAATATATAAAAAAAATATAAAAAAATCCTTTTGTGCACTCTTTCTCCACTTACCTAGCTCCTCAAAAACCTTCTCCCCACCCCTCTAAGTACCCTCTCTCTTCCCCATGATACTCCCCCATTCTCCCTCCACCATGCACCCACCTTCATTCTACCCTTCCCACGCACCCACTATACTTTTTGCCCTCACGTTCCACCCCCATCCAACCTCCTTCAGTTTCTTGTGCACAATCCATTTCCCCCACTCCACAATCTCCCATCTCCCTCATGCTCCTCCATCCACCACCTCCCCCATCCCTTGCTTCTCACCCACCAGTGCAACCACTCATATCCACGTTCCTCCTCATCCACACCATCATTCCCACTCCATTTCCCATTCCTCTCCACTCCTTCCCCCACAATCCTATGCACTACCCTGTCACCTGCACCCTCTCCCTCGAAATATCTCCAATCCACACCGCTACCTTCCCCTCTGCTCCATTCATCATCCACCTACCACCCCCCATCCACCCATCCAAATCCACGACCCGCAACCCAAAAAAAAACACACAACAATACAATATAATATATTATAAAATAATATATTATTTCAAATATATTGTAATATAATAATATATTTAAAAAAAATCAAATATTATATTTTTATTATAATATTTGTTTAAAAATAAATAAATAAATAAAAACTATATACAAAATATAGTTTACTAAAAATATAATAATAGCACTGAAATACACACCTCCATATACAAGGTCCAAGACCATGGAGGAACTGAAAGAGAAGATTGAAAAAATGGAGGAGGACATAAAGTACCTTGTCACTAACCAAGAAGGCTTGAAGGAAAAGATGCAAAATAACAATACATTACTAAAAAATGATCTTGTTTTCGTACTATAAAGAAGGATCAACGACAAACTTGACATCCTGAACGAAAAAAAAAAAGACGTGGATGACAAAATGAGTACCATAATGCAAAACATAAACACCTTAACACTGAACATGAGCACCATGACACAGAACCATAATACATTAATCGATATGTTACAAAGGCTCATGCCGATTCCGAGCCAAGTCAGCGGTCCACACATGATAGATTCCCCATTTCACGTTTCCACCTAGGAAACACTCATAAAGAATCAAGAAGAATTGAAAAAATAAATAAAGAGTAACAATGCGACGCTTAAGCAAGAGATAGAAACACAAGTACTGTCATATATGGAGGCACGATTAAACAACAAAATAGACGCTATAAGTAAAATAATAGAGAAAAAAAAACTAAAAATCACTGCCAACAACGAAGGAATTCAGATATGTCACTTTCATCGTCCAGTAGTTCCAAGCCACCATCAAACAATAAGGCAAAAGGAAATCAATGTCATCCTTACAAAGTGTACCCACCTAAGGAAAAAATAGACTTGTCGAAATACAATGGGAGTGAAGACGAATGCATTGCTTGGATAAACAAAGCAGAAGAATACTTCGAGATTTACAACATTCAATCTGACGAGGATAAGGTGAAATATGTAGCAATGTATATGGAAGGGTACGCCTATAATTGGTACTTATGGTGGAAGAGACATAATTTTACCTACACCTGGAACTTGTTCAAAAATGATTTTTTTAATAGGTTTCAAGGAATCAAAGAATATGATTTTTTCACTAAACTTACCAGACTACAACAAGTTGAAAACATTGAAGAATTCACACATCAGTGGGAATCCTTATCGACATGAGTATTTGGTTTGTCTAACAAGCAATGAATTGAAACCTATCTAGGAGGTCTCAAACCATACCTCCAAAAAGAGTTAAAGTTGCATGACATGCCTAATGTAGAAGTAGAAAGACATAAAGCAAAAGTTGTTGATGTATTTGTAACTTCGGAATGTATTCATCTATGTATCTTATGTCTTGTACCCCGATATTTATTTAGGGATGTGTCTCTAATGTAATTGAGTCATGATGGCATGCCCCTATGTTCTGATCAGGAGGATCTATAATGTAAATAAGTCATGTCAAGTCATTGTGGGTAACCCTCCTATTGTCTAAGGGTTAAATTCCCTGCAATTCCGGGCCACTAGGGTTATTAGACTCACCTAGTGAAGTCAACCCTAGTAGGGCTTTAGTCATGCTGGAAAGTAGTATAAATAGAGAGGTGACCTCTCTAAATAACACATATCTCATACACACTCAAGTGTAGCTCATAGTTGAGGAAGGAGAAGACACTGGGGCTATATAGAAAGAAGGTTACTACTGTTGGGAGATCATCTTACTGTTTTGGGATTTTCTATTTTGGTGCTGATTCTATCTTTGAGGAAGTTGTGGGGTTTTCTCCATTTATGGTTTCCCCAAGGAAAAACAGTGTGTTCATTGTCTCTTGTTTTCGATTGTTGTTCTTCTTATTCTCTCAGTTAAAGATCCTAATAATGCTAGCTTAATGTTAAAAATCTAACGTGGTATCATAGCTAACCTGAGAAGAAGACACTGTGCAACTGTGGGAACTAGGGATTCCTATTTTGTGGATATTCCTCCACATATTTTCAGCAAAAGTAAGGTGGAGTAACTCTCCTCCCTAGGGCTCATCTTTCTGTCAAAGCAGAATCCAATTTTGAGGTTTTTCAGTTTTGGACCCGACACTGCTGCTGGAAATTAGGGCTTTTCACAGAAGAGGAATTTTTTAGTGAGCCAAGGCCTGGATTGATCTCCTCCACAAAATTGAAGTTAGGGATCAATTTCAAATCATTTTGTTGGAAAGAAATCCAAAAAATCAAAACCCTGATCTGCTCCTGAACGAATACTGCAGGATTTCAGCTCCAAGTCCAGATCCGACATCTTGACCTGGTAAGATCTAAATATTTTGTATTTCCATTTGAGGTTCTCAGTTAAGATGTCTCATCATACCAAGCTTGATGAAAATCTTGAGGGAGCCGATAACTTCTAAGCCTGGAAGTATAGGATCTCCCTGGTTCTGGAAGAGAATGAGTTGGACTCCTACATCAATGAGGAGGTTCTAGTCCAAGAGGGAGATGAGGGTAAGGCCTTGCATAAGAATAATTTGGTTATGGAAAATAGGATCATTTCTGATTCTATTAAGGATCACCTTATACCACAGGTGTCCTCCCTCAAGACACCTAAAGCTATGTTTGATGCCCTAACCAAATTGTTTGAAGTGAAGAACATAAACTGGAAGATGACTCTGAGGAATCAACTGAAGAATGTGAAGATACAGAATTCAAATACCATCCAGTCTTACTTCACAAGGGTTTCTTATATCAAGGAACAATTAGAAGCAGTAGATGAAGAAGTGGAGAATGCAGAAATGGTGATGAACACCTTGAATGGTCTCCCTAGGACATCAAACTCCTTCATTCAAGGGATCTGTGCTAGAAATAAGTTAGCCAAGTTCAGCAGACTGTGGGAATAATATTCTCAAGAAGAAGCTCGGATAGCAGCTCGAGAAGAGAAGATGGGAAGTGAAGATCAAGCGCTAATAGTACAATCCAAGAAACCCAGATCCAACCATCACATAAGTAAGTAGTCTCATCAAAGAAATAACTCGATAAATCCTAGAGATATGTCTAAGTTCATTTGCTATACATGTGATGAAAGAGGACACTTTGCTAGAGATTTTCCTAAGAACAAAATTAGCTCTCACAAGAAGAATGGAAACAAGAGAAGACATCATGCTCATGCTGCAGAGGATGATGAACCTTCATAAAAAAGAACCAGATATGAAAGTGAAGATTCTTCAAGCGAGGATGAATATGTTTTGATTTCCACTCTCAAGAAAAACATTACTCATGGAAGCAACGATTGGCTTATAGACAGTGGGGCTTCCAAACATATGACTGGATTCAAGGAATCCTTTGTGAGACTTTTAGAACATGAATCACCTCACAACGTGAAGCTAGGAGATGACTACCAATATCCAATAAAGGGTAGTGGGGAATCTTCCTATAAGCTAGACTCTAAAATGTCTATGACAATGAAGGAAGTATTGTTTGTGCTGGGACTCAAGAAGAACCTCCTCTCCATATCTGCATTAGATGCAAAAGGAATGAGGGTTGCACTCATAGATGGTCAAGTCATCATGTGGCCAAAAGAAAATAGTATTGATGATGCAATAGTGATTGGTGAACAAGACGAAGGTTTGTACAAATTGAAGGGCCATCCAGAACAAGCCGTGGTCCATAACATAGTAGAGCCAAATGAACTTTGGCATAGAAGGCTTGCACATGTGCGTTACAAAGCAATACCTCTTGTAAGAAAATTTGTTGAAGGTCTTCGAGAAGTACAAGCAAAACATGATGGGTTCTACAAAGGATGTGCGAAAGGAAAGAACACAAAGAAGACATTTCCAAGTAGCGAAAGCAAAGCAAAAGGAATCTTGGAAATCATCCACTCTGATGTATGCGGTCCTATGTCATCAAGCTCACTAAGCAGCTATGTATACTATGGTTCTTTCATTGATGACTTTTCTAGGAAGACATGGATCTACTTCATGAAGAACAAAGATGAAGTATTCAGCAAGTTCAAGGAATTCAAAGCCTTGGTCGAGAATCACACTGAAAATAAGATCAAGACCTTTCAATCAGATAATGGCAGAGAATTCACTTCAAATGAATTCAACGAGCTATGCAAAGACTCAGGGATGAATAGGAAGTTGTCCACTCCTTAGAATCCCCAACATAATGGGATTGTAGAAAGGAAGAATAGAACTATCATGGAAGCTGGAAGAGCAATGCTTCATGATCAAGATCTTCCTATGCATCTTTGGGCTGAAGCTACCAGAAAAACGGTGTATGTATAGAACCGTACTCCACATAGAGTACTAAAAAACAAGACTCCTGAAGAAGTCTTCTCTGAAAAGAAACGAGAAGTCATCTATCTCAGAATATTCGGTTGTCCTGTGTACATACACATTCCAAAAGAGAAGCGAACAAAATTATATCCTTCAGGAAAGAAGGGTATATTTGTGGGATACTCTGAAAGCTCAAAGGCTTAAAAAATATATTTCCAAGGATACAAGAAGATTGACATCACAAGGGATGTGACATTTGATGAAGACACTACTTACAAAAAATCTAGAAAGAGACCTACTGAAGAAACTGAAGAAGCAGAAGCACCCAGAAATCATGATACAACCATGAACGAAGAAACTCAAGAAGAAGATCAAGAATTTGAAGAACCACAAAGACCTGTAGATCCACCTCTGGAGAAGAATCCTCATAAGAGGTAACCTGCTTGGGTACGTGAAATTATCCAAGGTGAGGAAAGATATGGGGCTCCAGAAGAGAATCGTAGAGAAAGAAAGAGGACCAAATCCTACTTCGGGTATGTAGCTTTAATATGTGATTTCATTGATAAAGAACCTTATAGTTATGAAGAAGCGACAAAACGAAAAAAATGGAAGGATGATATGATCAAAGAGCATCAATCGATCATGAAGGGTGATGTTTGGGATGTTGTCCCAAGACCAGAAGGGAAGTCAGTTGTTGTTATAGTTGATTTCACCACTCCAGGTGAATCACACTTTGTATGGCCTTCCCTTGTCCCGCTACAGACTCCTTAGACCCCATGGACCATTTTTTGTCCTTTGATGTTTCCTTGACCATCCCTAAAAACATGTGAAAAATGATACACGTGACTTTTAAACTTATAAGCATGTATATATGCAGGTTTGTCCACTAAAACCATGTACATCGGGATGTGTACAAAATCCAAATCCTTTTGGAGTTTTCCTTGACATGGATCCGACTCACTTGACTCTCGGCCTTCCCTATGCATTGAGATCACTCGGATTCAACCTTTCATTACCCATTTGAAAAACTATATAAGGAACCCCTTGGTACAGTGAAGGCATAAGAGAGAATTGAGAGAAAAGAAACTATATTCCATTGTTGCTGGAACTTATGCATGAGTTTGCGTCCCTTTGTCCCTTGGAGCACTTTTGTGTTCTTCCCAAGCTTTCCTTTTTCTCGTGAGCTTGCTATCGAGAGATGGAGGATTGAGGTGATGGAGACCCATGTGGGGGATTTAGTTTCTCCGGTTTGCAGACGTGCCGACAGAGGTTGTATCTTGTAATCTCTGATTTATATTAATAGAAATATCTTTTCCTCTCTAATAATGTGTGTTTGAATGAATATTTTATCCATTGGATTATGTCACATGCTTATACATTATTGATTATATATGCTATAATAGATATAACACCATGATATATAGAATGCTTGTATTGTTTACTTGTTGTTGAGGAAGTAATCTATCAATCCAAGCTGAAGTTGGAAAGCTCAACGGGGATCTACTTCAACCGTCCGGAATAAGGTATGAGGTCCGATCCTTTAGTGTTAGACATTTAATTTCTATTGCATATTGGAAAGGATTGATTTTTGGAGTCAAGTTGTCCGTTGTGGTACCATAATCCATAGGAATTTCTCTTCATAAAATAATTGGTGACTCCACTGGGGAGTTCCTAGTAGTTGTCATTTGGGGGTTGTTTTATCAGCATTCAATGAATTTGAATTGCTCGTTCTCTATTGTTTATGTGTCGGGTCTGGGGGCATGTATGCCTAGTAGTGTTTGATTGGTGTGAAGTTTGTCTCAGCTTGTCTGTTTGCCTTGATTTTATGCACCTTTCTTCATGTACGCGAGTTTTTAACACACAATCACGTATACACACGGGTTTCTCTTCTATTTCTGTGTAAACATGCAAGTTTATTATGAACAGTCGTGTATGCCCTTACTTTTTCCTTTTTAGGGAATTTAAATGTTTTTTGGGTGAATTTTGATGTTTTTTGAGTCTCCTTTGTCATTGCCTGAGTCTGTTTATACCTCTGTTTCTGACCAGAAACGTTTTATTTTAGGCTTTTTTTTTTTAAGAAGGTTCTTGTCATGGAATTTTTGATTTTTTGTTTGAGATTAGTGCATTAGAGTTCTTTTAACTTAGTGCTTTGCTTGAGTGTTGTTTGTGTGTGTTTGCAGAGTCTAGGGGTCATAGAATCATTCTTTTGGTTTTTGCATCTCATTTTATTTCAAAAAATTCAAAAACATTTGCTTATCATAATGCATTGCATTTTGCATTTTTGCATTGTACTTGCACTAGATTTGCTTTACAGTACTAGTTAGGACTTCATATAGGAAAGATTGCATTCATCATTTGAAGAAAAATTCTGCATTTCACGTAGTAGTATACCCTGTTTTCATGGACAGAATGCATTTGCATTGATTGTTAGATGTGCATTTTACATCATGTTGTGTCATAACACCATTATTTGCATGGTCATATCCCTATTCTAAGTAATAAATCCAATTAAAATCAACGCTAAATTAAAATGACTTACACTCTTTTCTTTTCTAGGGTGCACCAACAAGCTTAGGTTTTAGGATCTTGGAATAGTTCATTGTAAGTAAATTCTCCAAGATCACTAAACAACCACATGTATGTGTCTGTCCAGGTGTGTGTGTGAAATCCTTGGTAAAGCCAGTGTTTCTTAGGATCCTCCTCTCAAAAGGGAGTTAAACACGAGGCAGTGTGAGCGGTTATTGATTGGGATGACCCCTAGTCATAACTAAGTAGCACTGGAGATATTTCCAGGATTGTATTCGTATCTAGGGGCTCTTTCGAGAGTTTAAGAATTTGCTACCCTGCCCATATGGTCAATCTTGCCTGCGGTTGTCCACCTGAGCATTGATTATATTAAGGTGACCTTAGTGGCCTTACCTAGGATATCGAGGGGGTACTTTGCAGGGGTTATTCTGCAGGTGTCCCAGCCAGTTTGGGGTCGAACAGCATAGTTTCTTTACGCATTGAAGCTGAGGGCCACAATAATTGGTTACGTACCTCTGCTTGTTGTGTATGGGAGTCTCAAGCCTCTCCTAGGTGAGACATACCTGCTTCATTCAAGAGCTCATTTATCCAACCCTTGTTTTCTTGCGTTCGGCTTTAGATTTTATTAGTGATTTCTCTGTGCACGATAGTTAGCATAGGGTTTACATAAATGGAGAGTCTTTTCTATTTTTTGAGTCATTGTGGATTCGGGTGCGGCTCCCCACCATTCTCATCGTTTAGTAGGACTTCCGCCTTCTACTTCTCCTCCTCCTTTGGGAGATATACCTAGATAGTCTAGGTAGACTATTTTGTACATTGATTCACGCACCATGGGAGACCATATAAAAGGTATTCCTGAACCACCTTCTCCCATTCATGTAGATGATGGGGAGTTTACTCCTACTTACGATCCTTCACCCGACTTGGCTAAGTTAGGTCCTATGATTTCTGAGATAGGAACCATGCACGATAGACCTACTCACTCTAGGGTTGATTCCCCATTGATGCGTTACCGGTATAGAATGCCAGAGGACACCGAAACTCATTTTGAACCCACCAGCACTAGCTATGGTAGTTATGGTATCTTTGGTTTTCCTACACATGATTTGGAATTTCATGTCAAATCCAACTTCGAGCCTAACACTATGCCTAGGGGCACTCTCATTCCTTACCATGCAGAGAGGTTTGGGAGCACTAGTCACTTTGCACCTTCCATCCTGGTGGTAGAAGTTAAATCACATATCCCTCCTAGGTCTAGGGTTATTGATCCTATTAGGATACCAGATCTGAGATGAGTGATGATAGGCAATAGCATGTACATTATTACTTAGATTCCTTTGTCCTCGGTCCCTAGTTCTTCAAATGTTCATCTCCACATTATTCATGTGGTCCTTCGAATCGGCACATGACTACAAGTCAGGTCCATAGTGCAGTTACTAGATCGATTGTGTCTTAGGTTTACATACCGCCCGTTGCTTCGGGAGGTTATGTTCATACTTCTAGAGGTCATGTTACAACTTCCAGGGTGTATATCCCTTCTTCCGGTATGTATATTCCTACTTCCAGAGTGTATCTTCCTACCTACGGAGTGTCTCATGGGGCATCGCATGTGATGAATTATGGACCCTATTATGGGATGCAGTATGGACAGGGTTCTTCATCTTACGGGGGTGGGTATCAACAACCTGCTTACTCTCCTAATTATGGCTTTGTAGCTCCTACTAGTCAAGGTCCACCACACTATGGTGCTTCCACGCCACCCTATACGGGTCATACGGGAGGAGGGAACTATGGCCAAGGCCATGGTGGTAATCAAAACTATATGAATCAGGGATTGACCCATCGAACTCATCATCCTAGGCTCCCTTTCCTCATGACACTCAATCTTCCTGACTTGTCGAGATTGACAAACGATCCTGTAGCTCATGACTCGGCTTGGCCGGCTGTCCCTACCAAGCTTCCTTCGGAAATGCCTAAGTTTGAGGAAAAACTGGGAGAGGATCCAAGAGAACACATTACTACATTTCATCTATGGTGCTCTTCGAATTCCTTACACCATGACTCAATCCATTTGAGACTATTTCAACGCACCCTTACAGGGCCTGCCACGAAATGGTATAGAGAGTTACCTAAGGGAGCTTTCGCTTTGTTCGACGACCTTGTGATGACTTTTCTTAATCTCTTCCAGCTACCAGTGTGTTATGACTTTGGTATTGAACTGTTGTCAAAATTTCGGCAAGATAAAGCCACACATATCTCTAATCATATTCAAGAGTGGCATAGACAGAAGAGGTTAATTAAAGCCTTTATATCGCCAGACTTCCTCCTCGAGTGGTTCCTCAAGTCATTATTGCCATACATAGCGAAGGATGTTCCCACATATGGAGTGAAAAATGAGGAACAATTGATTTTTAGGGCACAGGAACTGGACTTGATCTATGCTCAGTCCAGTTTGTTATATGAGATTATTCCCAATGCTCTGCATTCTAGTTTTGACCCCAAAGTCAAACTTGGACCACATGTCGATGGCATTGTGGGTTGTGCAAGTGCGAAACCTGTGGATTTAGTTGAAAAACAAGTTAGTCAATTGTCAATAAAACAATCTTCTTTGGGACAAGCTACGTCTTCATCTCAACCCACCCAAACGACGAGTGTACTTTCTATGCAATCGTCGGACCAGAAGGGAAACCAGCAGCCCGGACGAAATAGAAGAAAGGGTAAAAATAATTGTAAGGGTGGGAATAAGAATGAGAATGCTAATAGTAATGACAAGAACGGTCGAAATGCTGGGGGGGAAAATAAATCTAAACGTAAGGTTAAATTCCCTTGCAAGTTATGTAAGGATGATCACCTCACTTACTTGTGCCCTTGTATTGAGGAAGCTTTGAGATTCTTGGCACAGGGCCCAGCTGTGCTAACTAACACTTTACCACATAATCAAAATATGAACTTGAATTCCCATGACCAATCTAATGGTGATCATGATTCACCAAAGAGTAGTGGTCGTGGGTGCATTAACATGGTCCGTGCTGCAAAAGTTGTGACCCGTGCGAAAGATTATGGTTCGTCACAACCCAGCCTAGGCAAAGAGCCTGATCTACCATGGTCCCCTTTGTGTATTGAGAAAGCTATGGATAAACCTGAGACTACACCTCACATTCCTAAGGGAGTCCTTAAGTGTTCAGGGCATAATCCAAATGCCCAAGCCACCTATAACTATTCAGTTGTCGAGGATTTGGGCCACACTCCTTGTGCGATGTCTGCATTGGAAGTTCTTCAAAGTTGTCCTTTGCAAAGGAAGGCGTTGCTTCTGCCCTTGGTGTGAATGATGATGATTCTTCCTCCGTGATAAAATTTGAAACCGCAGGACTCTAGCCATGCTTTCCCTACTATGTGTCTCTTTTGATTCACGTAGAATGTCTTAATATGATCATCAAACGCATTGTGATTGACAAGGGCGCTGCTACTTCTGTGATGTCTTTATCCTGTTGGAAGGGTCTAACTTCTCTTAAGCTGTCTAAATCAACAACCATGTTAACTGCATTCAATGGGAGATATTTTAGGCTGCACAGCATCCTTCCTTCCCTTAAAGTCCATTTGGGAGGGAAGACCATTGCGATAGAGGTCGAGGTGGTTGATGTTCCCCTTGACTACAATCTCTTGCTAGGTAGGAACTGGATGTATAGTATGCAAGCCATTGCTTCTTCCTTGTTCTGTGTTGTATTCTTTCCACATAACGGGAAGATTTTCACAATTGATCAAACGACATTCAAGAATCTGTCTGTTACCGCATCTTCAGGAGCTTCAATCCTGATTGTTGAGAACTCTCAGTCGGCAACTAGGATTGTGGGTGTAGGCATGTCTCTATCCCTCATGGGAAGATTTAGTTGTCCTACACCGATCCTTATGATAGGATCTAGTTCTGATAAGGCTTCAACATCTATGACATCGGTGTATTTTTTCACGAGTCATATGGAAGATCCTTGGATTCTTCCTATGCTGAGTACTTCGAGTGATCCCATCGTGACAAATGTGATGTTGCTTGCAGCTATGATAGCTTATCAAGCTAATCTCAAGTGTGTTGCAGATCCTAGTCCTTCCTCTTTGTGGACGAAGGAGGAGGACCCTTACGTGCTGCTGACATGGGAAGTACAGCCTTCTCACACGCATGACTACCTTGATATCGTTTTCCCTTCAGATGAAGCGATTGTTGAGGCTATGTCGGGAGTTGAGCCACCATGGGAGATACTCCATTATAGATCATACTTTTTTCCAGAGCTTGACCGCTTCGAGCATGAGGATTTTAGGGCGGTTCTTAGTCAGAGAGTTGGTAGTCCTATGGTTCCATTAAGCTCTCTTGGTCTGATGGCTAATGGAAACATGGAGAACATATCTTCAATGATTCCTATCAACATCTCTCACAATCCTGGCACGATAGAAAATGTCTATATTGGGGCAGAATGTTCCCATGCTGAGATTCTTGAATACACTGAGCTATTTAAGGAATTCCATGATATTTTTTCTTGGTCTTATAATGAAATTCCAGGTATAGACCCTCGTATTGTCGAGCACAAGATTAATACTTACCCCAATGCTAAGCATGTTTGACAATGTTTACGTGTGGTGAATCCTAGGAAAGCACCCACGATTAGGGCAGAAATAGATAAGTTGTTGAAATCCGGTTTCAGCTATCCTATTCCCTTGATGGAGTGGGTTTCAAACCCCATTCTGGTGGATAAGAAGTAGGGAGCGATCCGCATATGTACTGATTTCTTCGATTTGAATTGTGCCTGTCCTAAGGAAAATTTCCCCACACCATTTATTGATCAGATTTTGGATGAGTGTGCGGGTAGCGAGGTGTTCTCCTTCATGGACGGATTTTTTGGATATAATCAGATACAGATTAAACCTGAGGACCAACATAAGACTGCATTTATTTGTCCTTGTGGAACGTTTGCATATCAAAAAATTCCTTTCGGTCTTAAAAACGCTGGAGCTACATTTCAGCAAGAAATGACCTTGATCTTCCACGATATCAAGTCAATTATCGAAGTATTTTTTGATGAACTTGCTACTCATTCTCACATGAGAATGCATCATCCCTATCACTTGAGATTGGTATTCGAAAGATGAGGGAACTATTCAATTAGATTAAATCCTCATAAGTGCATCTTTTGTGTGAAGTCAGGGCATATGTTAGGATTCATCGTTTCTAAATAGGGTATAAGAGTCGACCCTTTGAAGGTTGAGCAATACTTCAGTTGTATCCCCTGAAGAATATTCGTCATCTTTAGTGTTTGCAAGGCATGGCAAAATTCTTATGGATATTTGTTGTCAACTTTACCATTTTGACTAGAGGCTTCATGCGTCTCTTGAAGAAGGACATCCCCTTTTATTGGGATGAACGAGCCCAAGAGTCCTTTGATGCACTCAAACGAACCCTAGAATTGGCCCCAGTGATTAGTCCTTCGGACTATAGCTGTGATTTTCTATTATATGTGACTGCGTCATTAGAGACAATTGGTATGGTTTTGGTTCAAAAGGATGAGGAGATCCAAGAGCATGTCATATATTATTTGAGCTAGAACCTTATTGATGTAGAGATTCGTTATTCTCATGTCGAGAAGCTTGCTTTAGATACCTTACATGTGGTTCAGTGGTTGAGACATTATATTCTCCTTCACCAGACCTTGGTTGTAGCCCATGTCAATCCATTTCAATTCGTCCTCACAAAAAGGATGATTGGGGGAAAGTATAATAAATGGATTGTCATTCTACAAGAATTCAATCTTGAGTTTGTTTCCGCAAAATCGAAGAAGTCTTTAATTTTTGAAGAGCTTATATCAGATTTCCCGAGCAAGGCCGAGGAGTTTGTTTGTGAAGATACATTTGTCGATGAACACATCTTCTTAATCTCAACATTATACCCATTGTATGGGGATATCATAATATATTTACAAACATTGAAGACCCGTACTCACCTCTCGCGTGATGAATGACGACAATTATGTCATGTCTCTAAGAACTAACTCATAGTGGATAACACTTTGTACCATGGTGGGGTAGATTCCATTTTACGATGTTGTTTAACTCATGAAGAGGCTGAGGTAGTGCTAAATGATTGCCATGGAGGGGCATGTGGTGGTCATTTATCTGGGCTTTCTACAGCTCAAAATATTTTAAGAGCGGGTTATTTCTGGCCGTTGATCTTTAAGGATTGTGTTGATGCGGTCAAGAGGTGCCACCCTTGACAGGTGTTCACATGTAATATGGACTCGAAACCTTCCCCGTTACATCCCATTATCACAGTTGGTCCCTTCACTAAGTGGGGGCTCGATTTTATGGATTGCAACCCAGCTTTGGATGGGGGGCACCATCATATTATAGTGGCTGTTTATTACTTCATGAAATGGGCTGAGGCTATGCCTACAGTAAATTCCGATAGTGAGACAACCACTCACTTTGTATTCAACCAAATTATTACTCGGTTCAGGATTATGAAAGATCTTGTCACTGACCATGGCTCACACTTTTAGAACCATATCATGGAAGAGTTGGCATCGAAGTTAGGGTATAAGAAAGAGCATTCCTCTTCTTACTACCCTCAAGCGAATGGACAGGTAGAGGCAGTGAATAAATCACTCAAATCCATTCTCCAACTAACCATTGCACAAAGCAAGAACAATTGGCACATCATGTTAAATCCTACTTTGTGGGCATATCGAACCGTTGTTAAGACTGCCACTGGATTTTCTCCATATCAACTTGTACATGGAGTGGAGTTGATATTGCCAGTTGAATGCGAGATTCTTTCTTTGAATCTAGCTATAGAACTCTTAACGGACACTTCCCCATTGGAGGAGCATTTGGTTCACCTTGAGCAACTTGATGAGCAGCGTCGGGATGCCTTGGTGGCTCTAGAAGTCAATAAACGTTGCGTAAAGGTCCAATACGATAATTTTGCTTGTCCAAGGAGGTTTAGTCAAGGATACTTGGTCCTTTTGTGGGATCAACCAAAAGAACCCTTGGGGGCAGGGAAATTTAATCCTATGTGGTGTGGTCCTTATGTGGTCAAACGTGTGTTATAGAAGGGTGTGTATGAGGTAGTGGATTACGAAGGAATGGCCTTGGCGGAGTGTAGAAATGGGATTTATCTCAAGAAATACTATGCATGATCTCCAGCCAATGCTTCTTATTGTATATTATTGTGCATATTTGCATAGTTAGGTCTTTTACTTATCGTGATCAGGTTTGTGATTATTTTTCGTTTCTTTTGGCAGATGTCAATGGAATCTTCCACCTACATAGGATTTGCGGATGGTGCAAGCCCTCACACTCAACATTTAGCCTCTACTGGTTGGGTGATTTATACTCCTATGGGTCAAGTACTGTCTTCAGGAGGCGTATGTCTATGGCCATCTTCCAACAATGTTGTTGAATACAGTGACATTATCGAGCTTCTACATGATTCCATTTCACATGGCGTTCTCTCTCTTGAGGTACGTCTTGATTCGGAGTTCATAGTGTCATAGCTCAATGGTTTGTACCATGTTAGAGATCTAATGTTATTGAGAAGTTTCTTACGTGTGAGATTGTTAGAACAACAATTTGACAATATAACATACATACATATTCCAAGAAATAATAATCAAGTTGCTAACTCATATGCTAACTACGTGTTAGATTGGCATTTGTTTCATTCACAATAAACTAATCACAAGAACAATTTTTACACATGTAAATAAATAAACCGATCACCATAAAACTTTTTATATATACATCCAAAATGTGATAATACATAGTGTCATGATACAAAATTGGGGCTTTTGAGCCACCAGCATATAATACACGGTAGTACAAAATGTATACACTCCCAGGTGTCTAATCCTTTGGAGGAGAAGGAGGGTTGTGATCATGGAAGGTCACTACGGCTCTAGCTAGCCATCGAAATAATTGCACCCATGTGTGTGGTACACCCACCACCTACCGCTACATAGCCTCAGGAAAGTCCTCGACTTGTGCCATGGGAACCCTATGTGTCAGTCTCACAAAATTGGTATGAATGCTCTGGAGCGTCTGCTCCGCATCCACACCCATGATGTCATCTCCTCTTCCTCTCTGTCTATGACGAGGGAAGCCCTTTAGCCGCCATGGTCCCACATCTATACACAAATGGTAGATGTCACTATGTCTTATCATGCAAAAATATGTCTTTTTGATTCCATATAATCAACAAAACACAAAAAAATTAAATAACTCAAAATTTAAAAATATAGGGTCAAGATTCGTTACCTATATTTCCATATGCCGATCCTGGTGGTAGCAGCATGTCTGGGTCCCCCCGAAAATCTATCCCTGCATAGGGGTAGTCATCGATGGCAACTATTTGTCATCACCACCACAGAAAGATGTCAGTTGGATATGGGTTGGACACCCTACCACCCCCCAGTCTCTGCATAGCATCTGCCCAATGCCGTTGGGCTAGATATTGAACCCCGAGAAAAGGAACATCCACTCTGGGGCTCAATCCTAGAACATGCTCGAAGAAAAACGTGCTCAAAATACTGCTGAACCTGAATTTCCGCACTCTACCTTCCTTACACTCACTAAGATGATGTTTCATGTTTCTCAGTAGTGTAGTGCTCCAGTCATAGATTGTAGGTCTCATGCACTCCACTGCATAGAACATCAGAGGTCGCGAGGCCTGGTGGAGTGATGCCAAGCCTGCTATCCTACCTAATGTCAATAGTATGGCCTTTAGGCCCAGCACTTGTATAGCATTGGTAGGGACCTGAATCCCCACCTTCTCTGTGTCTAGATAGTAGTACACTTGTGTCTAGATAGCAGTACACTGCAATGTACTCGTCGATAGTCGGGCCATCTCCTATCCCACCACAAGAACGAAGGCTCACCACTTCCCCTCATCTAGAAATCCCAGTAATGAAGTATATGTCCTCCACCTCTATAGTGAGGGACATCCCATCTATATGGAAGGAATCCGAGTCTAGATCCCAGTAATCCACCAGCATCTGTAATAGTCTTGGTTTGGCCCTCAAACCACCAAGACACCAAAACTTGTAGAGTCCACCTGAATGTAGAGCTTGTTGAGCCATTACATCGGCCCTTACTGCTTCCTCTACCTCACCATGTTCATGCTCTCTCCACTCTAGGACCATCCTACACAAGAAATTGCAAATTTTCCCATTAGTTTATTGAAAAAACCTTATGCATGGCCTCATACGTGACTATTTTCAAAACAGTCACATATGTACATGGGTTTGAGGGATTTTACCACGTATATCCATCCCTATACGTGGAAAAAACCTCGATTTTCACGTGGGCCGCAACGCCCATTTTTGGTTGGCCTATAAAGCTTAATTGACCATGGAATTTCATAAAAATTGCATCAAAATGAAAGAGAAGAGCATGAGTAAATACCCGGAAGAAACAGTAGTGGATTCCGCCGGCTGGACCTTCTAGAATTCGCTGTTGAAAATCAGAGCTCAAATGGGTAAAAGTTTCAAATATTTTATAATATTTTGAATTGTTTACTATTTATCGAAAATTTTCAAATATTTGAAAATTTTTACCACCTTTCCTATAGTTTTGACATTTTCTAACCATTTTGGACCATTTTTGACATAATTCATGATGTAGAGGACCTTTTTCAGTGTCGTTTCAGACGTTGGATTGACCCGTTCATGCCGATCTCAAGTATCATATATAAACTAGCATATAGGTTAGGTTTCATCATCGTTTGCATTTTTCATAACCTTATGACCATCTCATCATGACCTTAGGTATGAACCCACTCTATTATGTCATGGAACCTTCTTGTTGCTTTAGAAGTGGCATGATATGAGTGGTAGAGATTCACCTTACATGGGTACCCTAGCTAGCACCTTATTTGCATTTGGTGCCCATGCTGACGTTTTCTCCTTTAGGGTGTGGGATTCCATTGTATAGTACTACCAGGACATTTCACAAGAGCCTCATACTCCTCTTGATCTTTTGCTAGCCTATTTCCCTCAGGACTCCCTCATGTCAAGTTGTAAATGCATTATCATGAGCTTTGTCTGCCTTATTGAGCTTTATACCGGCTTCACTGACATTGCATGTTATCCATATAGCCCAAGCTTGCCTCATGTCTAGTGATGCAGAACCATTTTTTATATCCTTCGCAGCTTGTTTCCCTTTTTACCGGGAGGGGATTTTCCCCCGAGTGTCGATATCCTACACATGTATCCTTGCATTGAGAATAGGTATGTTCCACTGCATGGAACTAGTTTTTTTTCCCTTATGATACTCATCTCCTCCTATTATGTAATTATAAAGCTATTTTATTATTTTTTCAAGATTTTTAAATAACTGAAAAAGTCCAAAAACAAATAAAAAACCAAAAAGCCAAACAAGGAAAGATTTTATCTGTGGCTGCTGTCGAGTCGTGTCGCCTTCGAACAGAGCACTGTATATCACATCCATTGGTTGGGTTATAGTTTGACTTTAGGAGATGTACTCATTTATCTAAGTTTATATCCACCGACTGGTTAGGCTTCCAGTCCCTATGGAGCCTTTGTTGATGCCTCCTATGTTGCAGAGATGTCCCATTTTGTATATCGAGTCTGTGTTGCATTTATTCAGTCACCATATGTCGTTATGCTCTTGTTCGAAGGAATTTGAAGCTTGAGTCAGCCATTCCTCAGTTCTCTTGACTTTGCATGTCGACCATTCCCGGTACAGTTACCGGTTCATGCACCTTATGATAGAGTCCTTCCACATTATATAGCTTTGCTGAGTACCTCGTGGTAGATGATGGGGGATGACTTTATGCCCTCCTTCCAGTGGATTTCATCCCATCGAATTCAGATCATTTATTCTAGGATTGGAATCTAGAGTCATTTTGAGTTCCTTGAGACTTGCACTCATCAGTGACAGGTTCTCTCGCCATCGACAGTTTTTGGGAATAAATCAATGTCCCTTAATCGATGGATCCTCTCAAGTGTTCGACCTCAACACATTTATTCACACTTGTTGGTTTTCACTCTAGTACCTTGATTCCCATTTTCATTATCGGTGGGTCATCTCGCGTCTGTTAAAGGTATACATTAATGATCGGTAATCAGATGATGGAATACTATGTTCGACCTCGACACCTCTATTCGCATAGTAGGACATGTACTCATAGCGGTTTGTGTAGAATACTTTCCATATTGGTGGCATCTCTTATATGCTACCTCCTTGATCATGCCAATGTTCATGAGATTTCAGCTTTCATGAATTGATTCCAGTATATGTCAGATATTTCTAGCCACTATGGAGATCTTGATCTATTATATATCTTCAGCCACTATTGATATCATGGTCCTTTGTATATATTCATCATGGAGATTTTGATCTATGTATATTGTACGTGGTGATGACCACTTATGTGATATCTTATATCATGCCTATTCATGGCCATTGTACTCTTATGTATTTGGGACTGCTATATGTATTTGCGGTTATGTGCAGAGTTGTATTATTGTACTATGCTGATTG
The DNA here is from genome assembly GCA_001517045.1 of Pseudotsuga menziesii. Taxonomy (NCBI): domain Eukaryota; kingdom Viridiplantae; phylum Streptophyta; class Pinopsida; order Pinales; family Pinaceae; genus Pseudotsuga; species Pseudotsuga menziesii. The sequence goes on from LPNX011104318.1 coordinate 330,510, forward strand.
GGTGACTAGTCTTCCATTTGGGATCCTTCATCACTCCACTTCTGGGATGGACTTATAATGTATTTCAGCCATCGTATGACCCCTCTGACCTCACACATTAGGGGGCATCTGTTATAGCTGATTTCACCACTCCACGTGAATCACACTTTGTATGGCCTTCCCCTATCTCGCTGCAGACTCCTTAGACCCCATGGACCATTTTTTGTACTTTGATGTTTTCTTGACCATCTCTAAAAGGATGTGAAAAATGATACACACGACTTTTAAACTTATAAGCGCGTATATACGCGGGTTTGACCACTAAAACCGCATACATTGGGATATGTACAAAATATAAATCCTTTTGGAGTTTTCCTTGACATGGATCCGACTCACTTGACTCCTAGCCTTCCCTATGCCTTGAGATCGCTCGGATTCGACCTTTCATTACCCCTTTGAAAAACTATGTAAGGAACCCCTTGGTACATTGAAGGCATAAGAGAGAATTGAGAGCAAAGAAACTATAGTCCATTGTTGTTGGAACTTATGCTTGAGTCTGCATCCCTTTGTCCCTTGGAGCAATTTTATGTTCTTCCCAAGATTTCATTTTGCTTGTGAGATTTCTATCGAGATATGGAGGATTGAGGTGGTGGAGGCCCAATTCGGGGATTCAGTTTCTCCGGTTCGCAGACATGCCGACAGAGGTTGTATCTTGTAATCTCCGATTTATATTAATAGAAATATCTTTTCCTGTCCAATAATGTGCGTTTGAATGAATATTTTATCCATTGGATTATGTTAAATGCTTATGCATTATTGATTATATATGCTAGAATAGATCTAACACCATGATATATAGAATGATTGTATTGTTTACTTGTTTTTGAGGAAGTAATCTATCAATCCAAGCTGAAGTTGGAAATCTCAACGAGGATCTACTTCAACCATTCGGAATAAGGTACGAGGTCTGATCCTTTAGTTTTAGACATTTAATTTCTATTGCATATTGGAAAGGATTGATTTCTAGAGTCAAGCTATCTATTGTGGTACCCCAAGCCATAGGAATTTCTCTCCATAACAGTTGTAACATCCAAATGGACCTACAAGATCAAGCATGCTGCAGATGGTAGCATTCAAAAATATAAGGCAAGATTTGTGGCTCGTGGTTTCTCACAAAAGGAAGGAATAGATTATGAAGAAAACTTTGAACCTATAGCCAGATACACTTCCATTAGATCAGTACTTGCTCTGGCTATAGTGATGAAATGGAAGATACAAGAAATGGATGTCAAGACTGCCTTCTTGAATTGTGTAGTAGAAGAGGAAGAGTATGTAGAACAACCACTCGATTTTGAGACACATGATAGGGAGTCTCATGTGTGTAGATTGAATAAAGCCTTGTATGGTTTGAAATAGGAACCCAAGACTTGGTACGGCAGAATTGACATCTTTCTATCCAGTTTGGGATTTACCAAGAGTAAAGCAGATTCCAACCTTTACTGCAAGGTTGAAGATGGAAACCCAGTGATGCTTCTACTATATGTAGATGATTTTTATACCAAAGTCCTGTCACCATCATGTGATAAGACATTTGACATAACTACTTCCCCTGAATCCTAGCTTGTGGAGTCGAAACTAAATGGTTTTTCATTAATCTGTCATACAAATTCCCAGAACCGCGCATGCCCCTTTATCCAGGAGCGGTACCCCTGCTCACACCTCCTTTCATAGGTTGTCCACAAGTGGTGCCACTACCCATTGCCCTTGGTCCATAAGTAGTTATTACTAGAACCACTTTGTCATAGAAGGAGAAGCACAGTACCCTGGGTAAAATGGGAAAAATAGAAGTTTCTCGAGGCTTCTATATGATAAGGCTCGTGCACTAACTTATCCCTACTGCCGTGGGTTGGTTGAGCTCAAGCTCCCTCATCCTAGGATCTTAGAGGCCACCTCACCCACTAATTTATCAACCATCTCTATCCATTAAAGCCCTATAAATATGATCTCATAGTGTTGGAGACATTTACCATCATACACACTCTTTTTGGTCAAATTGGCCTAGTTAAACCACTATCCTAAGTATAATTGACATTAATTGACATCAGTGGAGCATTAATTGCCATCATCTAGTCACACCTACACCTACCTACAGTCAAGGAGGCTAACCGGAGCACTCCGGGGGTGATCTGAGTGATATTAATGCACCTAATTGCTAACTAGTGGTTACAATCAGTTTAGCCAGTTAGTTCAGGTTCCTCCTCTCATTGAATATATTATTTAATGATTATTTAATATTATTTAATGATCTAGAGTCAACAGGGGTGCCTCCACCAACTTCTGATGATCAGTTCAGCTTCAGTTAACCTCATCGGGGTTCATTGAAGTCATGGAGCACTAGCACTTGATGGTTGGCTTTCTATGACATGTTTTTGATCTCCTTCAGTTGAGATTCAGTCATTTATTGCACTCCAACTTTAGTTAGGGTTTTGGTCAAGTGGTTAACTAAGTGTGATTGAATGGCTAAGAGTCAGTTAAGCCAGACTCACTCATGATTTGGAATTGCCTCCATAGGTATTTGAATTTCTCATTGATTCAAGCTATTGCTTGACATTGTTATTGTAACTATTCATTGTTTATTGAATATACACAGAGGAAACCATTCTAGTTCCGATTAACACCATTTCATGAGTTATTTGTTGATTATTCTTTGATGAGATTGATGCTTTGTTCCTAGATCCATGTGCAAGAATAATACATAGCCATGGTTGAGGAGAGAACATTTGAAGGTATTGTTATGCTATTGGATTGATTCTTGGCCTAAGATCATTTGGAGAGAGCATACAGAGCTAGAGTCGGAGCTTTTGGGGATGAAGAGTTGGTTTCATGGAGATGCATGTCAACACTAAGGCTTGGTTGTAAATTTCTTCATATTTCTAATGCGAGTTGATTTCTTTCCCACATATGTTGTTGTTGTTGTGATTTTGCATATATATGTTTCTATATTCCTTAGTCACTAGCATAGATTAGTAGATCATATTCTGGTTACTTTGATTCATTTCGTGTTGAGATTTTTTCCAGGTACACAGGTGAACTGTGAAAGCCTTGTATTCTAGATATCCACAATGTGTAGGGAGAGTCTTCAACCTATGTCCTCTATTTATTCTGGATCTAAACCATTCAGACTGGTGGAACACCTTGCTGTCCACAAGAGGTGAAATATTCCAGCCAACAAATTTGGTGACTCCGCTAGGGAATGAAGTTGTGTCTCAGTATTTCTGATCTTCCTTAGTCTACAACTCTTGTCCGAATATAGGCTCCTTCTTCAACTCTCTTCAGTCAAATATACTCTATGACTGATTCTGTTTGGCTTTCAAACCTCTAGATCTATTCATATCTGGGTCATTTCGGTATTTTATGCTCTCTTTCCATACTCAATTCAATAGTATTTGCCTTGATCTAGTCTTTTCTGACTTGATCCTTTGTTCTCTTTGATGTTTTGGATTTACACAAGGAACCACACATGTTCCGTTGGCAAGGAGCAGTGCCACCACCTGAGTCTAGTTAGCCAGATGCAGTGCCACTGCCTGAATCAAGTGAGCAAGGAGTAGTTCTACCTCAAAACCACCTGTCAGCAGCTTCATTTGCGCGGTGCCAGGTAGGCCCTGTTCCAGACTTTGTATTTTGATTTTTGTGTGTTTCTGCCTTATTTTTTGATGAAAATGAAGTGTATTTTTGAAAAAAAATGCTCCCTCATTGCTTTGATTGTTGTTTTCTTTTTGCATTCAAAGAGAGTTTGTGTTTCTTGCATTAGATTTTGTGTTCTTTTCTTTGCTTGAAACCTCTTGCCCTTTTCTCTAGATATTATTCATTAGAATTAGAAAATATACATTTCATTTTCATGTGTATGCCTTGGTTTGTTTTGGACTTGGAATGCATGAGTGGTCCATGTTCTTTTGAGTCTTCCTTTGCTTGGGGTGATTCTTGTTTCCTTTTGCATGCTGATTTTTTCAGTGCTTGGTAGGAAAGATTGGTTCTTCGTTTCCTTATCTGTTTCAAAGAGAATTTTTATTTTTCTCTCTCTTTTGCTTTATTCGCAAGTTTGTTAGTTTATTTTCTTCCTATTTTGTGCATGATTTTTTGAAATTTTAGATATTACTTTCATTCAGAAGAAACATCTATTTTCAGCTTTGCATGCATTAGAGTTAGATTTGTTTGGAAACAATAGTGAAATCATCTTTCCATTAAGTTTTTATGTATATTTTTCAAGCATGAAAAGATAGGAAACATTTCTGGTTTACTTATGTTAGATGTTCTCTAGATCTCTTTCTTATTTGCTTTGAAGATTGTTTGGGGCGCATTGATATTTCACTTTTCGTTTGAAAAGATAGAATTGCTTTTGCATTTGGGTGTGCATTTTTGGAAGAAAAGTAAATATCTCTCCCTCTCTTAGGTAGAATTTTATTGAAGAGAAAAGCTTGCATTATCATATAGATCAGTGTGCATCTTCTTTACATTCAAGTTTTGACTCCATGGTTCCACCTAAACGCACAAGATAAAATTAACGGTAGTACTAGTTAAAACTTTTAGCAATTTGAGTGATAAGTTAGAGACATGTTCAGGTGTCGTTAAGCGTAGGAGTTGTCATTATTTCTTAGCATCACATCCTGAGACTCGTGCATTTCTTCCACGTACCATTGGTATATCGAATGGCCTTTCACGTACCCTTGAGGTATATCGAAAGGTACTTCACATACTCGATTGTATATCGGAAGGCCCCTTGTGTACGGTTATGCATTAGAAATCACTACTATCGATTTGAGCTCCCTCATACCTTGTGAATATCAAAAGACCCTTTTAGGAATCCTGAAACCATCTGAGTTATCCTTTTGGCTTGTCCTGTGAGTTTCTTCATTCTTATCCACTCCTTTCACATGTTTACTTATTGCTTTTAGTTTGAGTAGTACTTGCTTGTGCGTGGTAGTTAGGGGGTTATTAGAGAGTTTAGAGATGGCATCCCAATCTAGTACTACCACTCAAGAGGTCCCTTTCCAAGGTGTACCTTTTGTATTCCCTCCAAGTGAAGGTATTGGTCCTCCCTTTATTGCCACTCTAAATCTTCCTGGGTTAGCTATAGGATTACTGGTCTGGCTATTTAATCCAGTCATTCCTATTACACCTAATGTCTCAAATGTCACCTCTACTCTAGGAGAGGATCGACCTCAACCTAATCGTACTCCTTCTTCACCGGTTGTGGTTTCATCTCTTTCTTCTTCTTCGCTTGACCAAAGCTCTGTGGTTAGTAGTCATGTGGGTAAGAAGAATAAGAAAGGGAAGAGTAAGAAAAAGAAGGATAAGAAAGAGAAAAAGTAGCAACCATCTGCTCTTGATGGTGCTCATTCTAAGAGAATGCCCAAAAAACCCAAGTTCCCTTGTAAGCTTTGCAAGGGGGACCACCTTCTTAAGGAGTGTCCTGGTCTCTTCCGTGTACAAGAAGAGTGGTCTAAAAGGTCGTAACGGTAAAGTCTTGTATCCTTGTTTGATATGCAAGGCTATGCATTGTAATTTTATTTGTCCAAGCATGAATGAAGTTTCACGTCGGTTGGAAAATATTACTGATCATCAACAAGTGATAGTAAGTTATCCCTCAATCCCCCACTAGTTGACCAAGTGGTTGATTCATATTTATCTGTGGTTCATCCCACTCTTCCTTTGGAGAGTGAAGTTAAAGTGGTCGAGTCAGTGTCATTTCCACCCGATCCCACTCTTTCTTCAGAGAGTGTTAAGACTGAAGTAGTCTATTTGACCGAATCTTCTTCTTGTTCTTCTCTTCCAGTAGAGAATGAAATGAAACCTACTGAAGTTGTTATGCTTCATTCTGATTGTTCTTGACAAGAGGAAATTTTGTCTATTTTGACAGAACCCTCTTTGAGTAGTGAGGTTATTTTCTTTGACTGGAGTAACCTAACAGAGTCTCGTCTTCATTCGAGTGTTCCTTTCTAGATAGTTGTGAATGTTACTGCTAGGTGGATACTTCGCACTATTGTTGACGAAGGGGATTCTGTTAGTATTCTATCCTCAATTGCTTGGCAAGATTTAGGTTCTCCTCAGCTTATGCCATCCACCAATTAGAGACTGGATTTTAATCACAGGCCTACTGCACCTTTAGGGACCCTTCCTTATTTTCCTATTACGTTAGGAGGGAAAACTGTCTACATTGATGTTATGGTGGTCCAATGTCCTTTAGATTTTAATCTACTACTTGGACATGATTATGTTTATGCCATGAAGGTTGTTCTGTCCACACTCTTTCGATTTATGCATTTTCCCCATGATGGGAAGATTGTGACCATCGATCATTTTTCTTTTATTACACCTGACCATCGCATTACTCCTAGTAATCAGACTTCCCTAAATGTGCTGCATGTTCTTGTGGCTCTTTCCCATTCTAGTTAGATTCTTCCCATCATCGGTAAAATGGGGGGCATGGCTCTAGTCTCTGGACTTCATACTGGATTTAAGCCATTAGCTTTTAGGTAATGGGGGAAACCTACCAACCTCTGTATATCATGTTGGGTAGGAGTAGTTTTGTAAGCATAGTTTACACTTTTGGTTTCAAGCTTGTATAAAAATGAAACCATGTTCTGAGCAAAGTTCCCATTCTATGTCAAGCTCGTTAAAAAATGAAATAGCACCTGACCATCATGTCAGGTTCTGACCATCATGTTAGTTTTTCCTGAGCAAATTTCCCATTCTATGTCAAGCTCGTTAAACAATGAAATGGATCTCCTCTAGCATAGTTTACCTTTTCGTTTCAAGCTTGCATAAAAATGAAACCATTCTTGAGCAAAGTTCCCATTCTATTTCAAGCTCGTTAAAAAATGAAGTAGGTTTCCTTAAGCATAGTTTACCTTTTGGTTTCAAGCTTGCATAAAAATGAAATCATGCTCCAAGCATAGTTACCTTCTATTTCAAGCTTGTGTAAAAATGAAACAGATCCACTTCCCTTGATTCGAGTCTTCCCTTTAGTGTTAAAACTTGAACCTTCGCCTACCCGATTCTTGTTCTTCCTACCACCTTGGTGAAAATTTTCACATTAATAACCAGGTTTTTAGGTTAGGGTATGGAAGAAGAATCGGTATATGAAACAAATATTGGGGACATGTCGAGCTGCTAGAAACCATGCTAGGGGTAAGCTTCACTAGCAATCATGCTGGGGGCCAGATTCCAACCTCTGTATACTATGTTAATGGGATTTTTTTAAGCATAGTTTACCCATTGGTTTCAAGCTTGCATAAAACTAAAACCAATCCCTAAGCATGCTTTCAACTGATCTTTGAACTCATTAAAAACAGTAAGATGGTGTTATCTACCCAAATGGCACTTCTCCGTCCGAGTGCCAACATTCCCTATGTTGGCACACAAAAGGACACTTATGGATTGAAGGTTTCCTAAAACATTATAGATGGGCATGTTATGAACTACATTCATTATCCATCCAACTTGCCATTTTTACCTTTGAATATGTCAAGTGTCATACATGCCTTTGCCTATATGCAACCCGCGTAGATACATGACTTTTCCTACAGCATGTCGTGTGTTGTACGCGAATCTTTGTAATTGCAACCCACGTACAAATCTCTACGTGGGCTTCCCTTAGAGAAACTAGCATGTCATATGTGGGTTGCCAGTATTAATACCCATGTACACCTTCCTTTGAAATTAAAAATAATAAATCCCGATTATTTGAGATTTGTTAATCCCTTAATTGTAACCATCTTAATTGTCTCAACCTCCTCAACCCTCGAAACTGCCTTCTTTCACTAAGTATAAATAAAGGCCTTGGGGAGGGTATTAATCAATAATAATTGGAGAGCAAAGTTATGCTAGTGGTGTCTATTCAAAAGTATTTGGAGCAGTGGAGCTCAGAATCCTTTGGTTGCAGAGGAGCCCTTGTCTCAGGCATTGGGTTGTAATCTGAACTCATTCACTATTGTTAATAAAGAGAATCCTTCTTCCACATGTGTTTTGGATGTATTTCATCTATCATGGTTTTATGAATACTTATGATTAAGAACTCTATATATGATTTATCTAACCTGTTATATATACATGTATAAGCTTGCACTTGGAGGATTTGCTCTTTACAGGTGAAGCAGAAGCATCCCTAAAGGCTTTGGAGGAGAAACAAAATGGAAGAGGACAAAGCTAGGATCAACTGTCGTGAATTGGGTGAGTCTTTTCTATCCTCTTGTTTCCTTTCTGTACACTAAAGTTGATTGCCTACAAGTTTTATGAGTATGTTGGTAACCCCAGACCTTCGGTTATAAGGTGTTCATTCCTGTACAACAGAACTGGTGACCTCACCGGGGATCCCAGACTGTTGTAGGTTATTTCTGTTACCCTTGACCAGTCTTTGTTTTGAAGTTTGTGTGTGGTGTTTTATTTGGGTTCATGCTTACCATAGTGTTTGAAAGCCTTGTGGATTTTTCTTTTTTTTTGAGAAAAATTTTGTACCTGTACGCGGGTTTCTCTCATATATAGTCGTGTACATGGGCCTGCATACGTGGGTTTCTCTCTTGGACAGTTGTGGTATAGTATGCGAGTTGCCCTTATACACAGTTGTGTACAAGCCTGGAAGTAGGGATTTTTGGGCTAGGGTTTGCTGGTCCCTGTCCTTTGGTGATTCTTGTTTGTTAGTTGGATTTCTTTATAAATACTGTGCAGTTAGTCTGAAGACCTTGGTGACCACACTTTGTGCTTTCTCATAAATCCCTTGGGTTTATTTTGTTTGGATTGTCTTCTGTTGGCATTTTGAAGTAGGTTAGTTTGTTTGGGTTATAGGATGAAGTGTCTATGTTCGAATCAGTGATTAGGATTTGGGCATTGTTTTTCCAGTCTATCTTTTGATAGTGGTTGGTTTGTCACTTACCTTCGTGATTTTACAGTGATTTCTTACCATTGTACACACCCAAGCTAGGGTTCCTCGTCTTCCCTTGTTGGTTGATTCTTGGTTTTATTAACCTGTTTACTTCAGTTTAATTATTTTATACAGTTGATTTGATCCAAGTATATTCAATTTTAGTGCATTTTTGGTGCATGGTAGAGTTTTTAGCATTTTAAAAAGTGAAAAAAAAAACATTTTCAATCTTTTGCATAAGTAGTTTTCATTTCAGTTTTAAAATATAATCTCAAAAACTACAAAAACATAGTCTTAGTTTCTCTTTATCGTTTCATTTGTTCATCAATATATATTTAGAAAAAGAAAAAGAAGTTTTCTTTAATAGTGGCAATTTGCTTTGAAAAAAAATACACCTTTACTTTTTTTATTTCTTATCGAGTCAAAAACACCATAGTTCATCACTTCATTTCCTTCTGAGTAAGAAAAAACCCTTTAAAATGAACACAATAATTAAAATTTACTAGTAACTTTTATTTTTAGGGGCCTTTCACCTACTAGCTTAGGATAGACTTGTGGGATAGGAAGTGTAAACTTCCCATAAGTTTTAAAATTCAGACGTAGTGGACCATTCTTTAGGTAAATCCTTGTCTTTATCAATTGTATTTGGGAATCTCCTCTCAAAAGGGAGTCAAGCACGAGGCCACATGGAGGCATTGGACTGAGGAGATAACCCTTCAATTCCCTGTCAAAACGTAAATCAAGACTTTTACACATCTGGGGATTCTATCCTAGACAGAGTTTCAGGCTCAGCTACCCTGCCCATGCATATGAGTCAGGCTTGCAACTGTCCCCCTAGACTGTTGGTATAGCTAAGGTAGCCTTTAGTCTCTTGAAATTTAGGGTTCATACCTAGGTAAATCGAAAGGCTATTTCTAGTTCACCTTGGACGGTATTGCGAGCTAACCCTTGTTGTAAGTGTGGGAGGGAGGTGGGTGATTCCTCCACTTGTGCCTAAGAACCACTTCAAGGACGCCAAGTAATCGTTCTTCAACTTTCTTCGAGAAAGCATATATTTCACCCTTGATTGATTGTTTGAGGCTTTAGGATTCTTATAGTGTGTGCTCTATGGTTTTTCATGTGTTTAGTTGACCTTAGGGATTGATTTGTTAAATTTTCAATCGTGGAGGACCAACCTATAAGAAGGTCAAGAAGGTTGCGAAACCTTTCTCCTCTCATCACATTGGAACCTCCACCTCCACCCCAAAGGCAGAGATTGGACATGAACGGTTCATTTGAACCGGTAGGAGTAAGTGAAGTTCTAGGTGAACTAGAACTTATAGCTAACCATTTTAATCTCGATACAGTAGAGATAGAAGACTTACAGACTGATGATTTTGCAAGGAATTTTAATACACCCTTGACTGATTTAAACGATCCTGTGATTGTTCAAGTTAGACCTCTTGATTCACCTATTTTAGGTGTCCCTATGGGTAGGATCATGTCTTCTATGGGAGAAAGTTCTTTCATGTTCACCTCATCCATCCCGGTTGAAGGGGTACTACCTCCCCAGGTAAGTGTCCCTAGATCTAGTATACCTTCTACACCTTTGACTCCAGCGAGCTGGGTGGTCCAACCACTGGTTCACTCAAACCTAGTAGGTACTTTTGGTGATATGGTTACTGGGATTCCTAGTATACCTATTGTTCCTTCTTCTTTTCCATATACTACCCAGAGCGGTCCAGTAGGATCCTCATCTTTCATGCAAGGATTCCCTTGGAATGGGGGGCACATTCCCCCATCCACTCCATACGTAGTCCCATCACCTTCATATGTAGGAGTGCAGTTTGGGAACAATGCCTCTTATGGGACAAGTTTTCAAACTCTAATTTCAGCCTCGTTTACGAGCTCTCCCTTTTCATTGTTTAGCGGAGGGATACCGGCTCCTATCTTTCAGACCTCAATTTCAATTGGGACGGCCCGAACTTCTTATACTACACCTCCCACTCACAATCTCATGGCTTACAGATGGAATCTGTTTCTGAGTAATCTACCCACTTCGCAACTAGTAGCATGGGGGAACCCCACCTTCACCTATGGGAATTCGGGGGCAGGTTCCTCTAATCCCTAGGATGGCACATTTAGTGCCCCGGTTTGACCTAAGCTTTTGTTCCTAGCAACAATAAACTTGCTAGATTTGTCTAAGTTGATGAATGCCCTGTGAGGCATGACCCCTTGTGGCCACCTGTTCCCACCAAATTGCCATCCGATATCCCTAAATTCGAGGGAAAAGTTGTTGAATATCCTGGGGCTCATGCCACCACATTTCATTTATGGTTTTATTTGAATTCACTGAATGAAGATCTAGTTAGGTTGAGGCTATTCCAGAGAACCTTAACAAGTACTATGGAAAAATGGTATATTGAGTTACCTTCTATTACTTTCAGTAGTTTCTGGGACTTGGCTAGTGCATTTATTAACCACTTTCAGCTTCTGGTCCGATATGATTTCAGAAAGGACTTGTTATCTACCTTTAGGCAGAACAAGGCTACCCACATCTTGGATCATATCCAATAGTGGAGGAGGTGAAAGAGCCTTATAAAAGCAACTATCCCTCTTGAGTTCCTACTAGAGTGGTTCCTTAAATCCCTGTTGTCCTACATATCTAAGGATGTATCCACCTCAGCAGTGACGAATGAAGAAGCCATTCTCAGAGCCCAACAATTGGATTTGATTTATTCACAATTTGGGATCTTGTATGAGATTATCCCTGAGGCACCGAGGCCTAGACACAATGCGGAGAAGCCTAATCCTGGACCCCATGCCGATGGTGTGGTTGGGTCTATTAACTCTCCCACCATAGAGTATTTGGCTAATCAAATTCATCAGTTGTCTGTCAAGTAGTATATGATGGAGGAAACAAAGGCTGCCCCCTCCCCCCAGAGTGCAATTTTTTTTGCACAGACCTCTCAGAAGGGCTATTAGCAACCTGGTGGGAAGAAAAAGAGAGGAAAGAAAGGAAAGGGAAACCAAAACAAGCAGAATCCCGTGGATAATGCTGATTAGGGCAAGAAAGAAAAGAAGAAGGCTAAGTTCCTGTGTAATTTGTGCCATGTCGACCACCTTACTCACCTTTGTCCCCTTATGGAACAAGCCCAGAAGCTGCTTAAAGCTCAACAACTGGCTGTTTTGAAGGATCATTTTCCCCAAGGATAGAACTATGCCTCAACTTCTAATGCAGCAGGGGGCACTCAAAATGCCCCTGACCCAAAATATATCAACATGGTTTGATCTTCAACTTTGTTATAGATGAGGAATAAAAATTATGGAAAGAGACTTCTGAGAAGGGTAAAGCTGTAGGTGAAACTTCTAACCCTCTCATGAAAGAGAAGCCTGCTGAAACTATGACGAAGATACCAAAAGGTGTCTTCAAGAAGACCTTGCATAACCCTAACACTAGGGCTACTTCAAACTACTCCATGGTTGAAGATCTAGCCCAAACCTCGTGTGCAATGTCAGCTTTAGAGGTGTTACAGAGTTGTCCCACCCAGTGGGATGCCCTCTTAGCAGCTTTAGGCAGCATGGACTCATCGAGTCTCATGGCAAAATTTCATTTGTCTGATGTTAAAGTTCGCCTACCTTACCATGTATCCTTATCAATATATGTCATGCATGGTGGAAAGACCATTGGAAGAGGAGTTGTTGATGAGGGTGCTTCTACATGTGTTATGTCCTTAACCTATTGGAAAGCTCTCAGATCCCTAGAGTTGGTCCCATCAAACACTCTACTTACTGCTTTCAATGGAAGGTCGTTCTGTCTGCATGGTATCCTGTCATCTTTTGAAATTAAGCTGGCAGGGAAAGTAGTGTCTGTTGAAGTGGAAGTGATTAATGCACTCTTGGACTATAATTTTCTCCTGGGAAGAAATTGGACTTATGCAATGTCCACTATTGTGTTGACCGTCTTTCGTGTAGTGTTTTTTCCACATGAGGGCAATTTGGTTACTATTGACCAACTTGATTTTACTTGAAAAGGTCGTTTAGATTCTAATGAGTCCACTATGCCATTGGTTGATCAGGTCAAACTTGCTTCACAAAGCTCGGGGGTTGGAATGTACACATCACTGATGGGCATATTTGATCTTTCAGCCCTGGTTAATTATATTGGTTCTACTAGTGTGGGGAGGTCCATAGCCATGATTGTTGATAGGACTAATCCTTGGGTTCTCCCTTCCCCCCATGAACCAGAGGTTCCCTTATCGGCAGTGGACATATCTTACCAAGCTATCACTCAAACCACTGTTGATCCCATTCTGGATCCTCTCACAGTTTCGGAGGATTTGGAAGAAGTCTATTTACCCGCATGGGCGGAAAACTCTTTCCTCTCGATAGATTGTTTAGACATGGTTTTACCTTCTAATGAATCCATTTTGGAAGCCATGAGTGGATGTAGTAAGATTTGTGAGGATCTTCACCATCGATCCTATTTTCTTCCAGAACTAAGCAGAATAGAAAATCAAGAGTTTCGTTTGAGACTGTTGGAAGATGTTGATACACCTATCAATCCCTTACCCAGGGAAGGAATGTTTGTCGAGGGGAATATGGAAAATATTTCTGCCACTATACCTATTAACATCTTTGTAAACCTTGATGTCTTGGAAAACATATACATAGGTGCAAATTGCTCTCCTGAAGAGATTGCTATCTATACTTCCTTGTTTAGGGAACTCCGTGATGTCTTTTCCTGGTCATATGAGGAGATGCTAGGCATAGATCCATCGATTGTTGAACACGAAATCTGAACATATCCTGATGCCAAACCGGTTCAAAAAAAATTAAGACCTGTTAACCCATGCAAAGCAGCAACTGTGAAGGATGAAGTTGAAAAGTTGTTGAAGGCTGGTTTTATCTATCCCATAGCTTTGACAGAATGGGTATCCAACCCTATTCTAGTTGATAAGAAGCAAGGGACTATCTGCATTTGTACTAACTTTAGAGATCTGAATAAAGCCTATCCTGAGGACAACTATCCCACGCCATTTATAGACCAGATTATAGAGGCTTGTGTGGGAAGTGAGGTGTTCTTGTTTATGGATGGTTTCTCTAGATACAATCAAATTCACATAAAACCAGAAAACCAACATAAAACGGCTTTCATTTGTCCTTGGGGTACCTTCGCATACAAGAAAATTCCCTTTGGATTGAAAAATGTTGGGGAAACCTTTCAACGGGCTATGAACTTTGTCTTCCATGATATTAAAGCCATTGTCGAATAATACCTTGATGATTTTTCTGCACATTCTCGTAAGAGGATCCTGTAATGTCCCTGGTTTTGACCCCATTTTCATGATGTATATATTGTAATTAATCGTGGTGAGGAGCTCAAGGCAAAAGCTCCACCATCGATTTGGTTGTGTGTGTGTTTCGGCAATGGGGATAGTTGCCGATGGTTTATCGTGCCATTTGGCACATTATAATTCAGCATCATGTAAATACGCACATCAATTAAAACTAAAACCACAACTAGCTACGGCAGTGAAACGTTGAATGAGAAGGGCATGGTTCCAAAGGATAAGGGGTGGAGGATGTCAAACCTTGGTTTATGGGGGAAAAACCCATGTGTTTCCACCTTGTTTGTTTTTCCACCTTTCTTGTTTCACCAACCTCTTCAATGACTTGGTTTTGTTGTTGGGGCAGTTATGGTGGGTAGTGTAGTGTGGCAGGCTATCAGCCTTTGCTCATGCATACACTCAACCAGGGAGTTGACCTCACATTAGGGGACCAACCGCGACCATTCTCACCATCCTCTCCATGACGCCACTCCTTCCTTTGTCGGTTCACTGTCTATTCATCTTCTTCACGTGCCTGGCCTTCACCTCCACTGCCATCTTCTTCGTGGTTTGTTCCTTATCGCGCGGAGGGTCGTGGTCTATTCATGCTCACACGCAGGGACTCTGCGTCGGTTTTGCTCATGCAGGGAGCAAGAGGAACCGTGGCTGTCGCTTCGAATTCTCAGGTGCAGGATCCATTTCGCACTCAGGGACTATGTGTAAGTTTCCTTACTGATTTGTGGATGTGCCTTTCTTTTCTCCTGTGTGTTGCGGGTTGGTGCAAGTTGCACTAACGCACAGACTATTTGGGGCGTTTTTCCCATGTTGTGAGCCGTGCTCACTGGTTATGGTTTGAGGCTGTTGTCTTTTCCACGTTTGTGGGCTGTGGTGTCCAACTGCATTTTGGGTCACTATGTATTCGTAGTGAGACACTTTCTGCTGTGGTCTGCGTATGAGTCTCCCATGGTTATGCTGGGACTTCTGTTAATTATCCATGAGGGATGGCTGTGAGTTATGTTTTCTCACGTGGTTGCTGTTGGTAAAGGCGTGAATATTGGCTTCTTCTTGGTTTTGGGACTGTGTAAGTTGCCAGTCGTTACCTGGAGGAATTGTGTGTGCTGTGGGCTATTGATTTCCAATCTGTTGGCTTAGTTTCCTTGTTTTGGGACTGTGGATTGCTGCTATCATCCATTATGTGTTTGGGGCTGCTGGAGTACCCTAGTTTTGGGTTTTAGCTGAGTTGTTTTGGCCACTTTAGGGCCAAGAACAACTCTGAGTTTCCTTGTAGGCTTGAGCTATGTCTCACCTTTCATTTGGGACTGTCACCGGTTGTTTTGCTTTCTTCATAGGACTATGAAGGGATTTTTTGCTGTGGGTATGCAGTGGTTGGTCTTCAGACTATGCTAGCTTGGCCGATTGTTGAAGTCCTGTCAAACCCAGCTATGTTTGGTTTGCTGATTGTATCCCCTTGGTTATGTGTAAGCCTACAATTGACCCTTATCCTTGGAGGAATCATGCCCAGCTCGGGGGTGGCAGCATTGCTGAGAGATTGATGAGCAAGCTGGCCTATGGTTGGGTGGAATGTTGCAGCAACGTAGCTGGTTGCAGGGCGATTTCTTCATCAAAATATAAGTGTTGCTGACTATCCCATCTCTGCAATTATATTGATGTCAAATGAGCTATGATGAACATGTTGAATGCTGGAATGTGTGTTGCTTCCGCTGAGATGTCGAGTGATTATGTACTCTGGTATGTTTATGCATCTTTTATGATGGGTTATGAATCCTGTTATGCATGTTATTTAAGTTTTTAATATCAGCATTGATGTCTGTTTGTGTTCATGGGGCTATTTTGCCAGTTTCTTGTGGTGTTCGTCGCGTCCTCTTTGCCGGTCTGAGGGATGGGGACGTGATAGATCCAACATCCAGATCATTTACGGTTGATATTTGAGAGATGCAGACATTATAAAATCCACTTGAATCCCCACAAGTGTGTATTCTATGTCGAGTTAGGAATATTGCTTGTTGTCATTGTCTCTAGTAGAGGCATTGAGGTGGATCCATTAAAAGTTAAGGCCATTCTGAATCTGCCTCCTCCTCGTTCTATTCGACAACTTCAAAGCCTACAAGGGAAGTCTAGTTTTCTTTGACGTTTTATTATTAACTATGCCAATATTACTAATGGTTTCATGTGCCTGCTCAAATAGGACACCCCATTTGTATGGGATGAAACCGCACAACTTGCTTTTGAGGCATTGAAAAAAGCTTTGTTGCCGTCACCTTTACTGCGTCCGCCAGATTATTCTAGGGATTTTATAATATATCTGGACACGTCTGAGTCGACCATTGAGGTATTGCTGGTCTAGGAGGACGATAAGATCGTAGAGCATGTCATTTATTATCTTAGTTGTGCTTTGGCCAGACCTGAACTTTGATACTCCCACGTTGAGAAATTATCCTTAGTAGTTGTTTATGCTGTTAAGAGGTTACGTCACTACATTTTATTGAGGACCACAATAGTAGTGGTGGATGTGAATCCGTTTCAATATGTTTTGTCTCGACGGATTGTTGGGGGAAAATTTAACAAATGGATAGTCATTGTAGAAGAGTTTGACTTGGATTTTCAGTCTGCTAAGTCTAAAAAGTCCTTAGTTTTTGCTGAGCTTATAACATAATTTCCTACTAAAGAAGATGTAGCCATTGAACATGACTCATTCCACGATGAGCATATCTTCTTGATATCCACCTCTGATCCTTGGTACAGGGATATTCTTATATATTTATAGAATTTGAAGTACCCTATAGCATCCTCACGGGAGGAACGATGTAAATTACGTCTACATGCTAAGAACTACTTCATCATAGGAGATACATTATATCGAAGAGGGGTAGATGCCATTTTGCGTCGATGCCTTACCCATGAGGAAGCAGATATTTTCCTGAATGATTCCCATAGTGGAGCATGTGGGGGTCATTTATCTGGGTTAGCAACAACCCAAAACATAGTACATGCTATTTATTTCTGGCCCACGATCTTCAAATATTGTGTGGAAGCAGTGAAGCACTGTCATCCTTGTCAGCTTTACACAAGGAAAATGCGGTCACATCCTGCTCCGTTATTTCCCGTTGTCTCGGTAGGAACCTTTATGAAATGGGGGATTGATTATGTGACATGCAACCCGACCTCTGCTAGGGGGCATAAATATATCATTGTCGATGTTGACTATTTTACAAAATGGGCAGAGGCAATGCCTACTTTTAAAGCCAACGGGGAAACAACAAATTTCTTCGTATTCAATCAGATTATAGCATGGTTTGGTATACCCAAAGTTATTGTCACTGACCATGGCAGTCATTTTCAAAATAGCATGATGACATAACTGACCACTATGCTTCGATTCAGACAAGAACATTCATCTTCGTACTATCCGTAAGCAAACATTCAGGTTGAGGCTGTAAACAAGACTTTAAAAACTATCCTTGAATGTACAATCGATGCAACCCATTCTAACTGGCACATCATTCTATATCCTACTCTTTGGGCCTATCGAACTAACGTAAAAATTGTTACGGGTTTCTCCCCCTTCCAACTCGTCCATGGAGTGGAAGCAGTTACCCCGATTGAGTGTGAAATCGTGTCTCTAAAAATAGCTATTTATGTGTTACCTGATATGACAGAGCTTGAAGAACATCTTGTACATTTAGAGCACCTTGATGAACATCATAGAGATTCACTGACTGCTAATCAAGCTCATAAGAATAGGGTCAAATCTCAATATGATAAATCAGTCAAACCTCGGGTTTTCTCTGAGGGGGAACTTGTCTTGCTTTGGGACCAAGACAAAGAACCCCTGGGAGCAAGAAAAATCAAGGCCATGTGGTTAGGACCTTATGTCGTGTTGAAATTCTTGAAAAATCATTCATATGAGTTAATTGATTTTGATGGGAACAAGCTGCCTGAGCCTAGAAATGGGCTCTACCTAAAGAAGTACTATGCTTAGGCTTAGCACTTTTTCTTGTATTTCTATTGTATGCATTTTTATGTACATTAGGTTGTTGGTTTTGTTTTTTATACCATCTGCTGGTTGTTGCATATGTCTTCTGAAAGGTATATAGGGTTCGTCGATGGTGCCAGTTGCCACACATGTAATCTAGCCTCAACATCATGGTTCATTTACTCTCCCTCAGAACAATTAGTTGCTGTAGGAGGCACTTGTTTAGGTTCTGCTTCTAATAATGTTGTTGAGTATAGGGATGTAATTGAGCTTTTATGGGATGCTTTCTCACGTGGTATCACCCAGCTCGAGGTCCGTCTGGACTCTCGACTGGTGGTCTCCCAACTCAATCGAGCTTATCAGGTACGAAATCCTATTCTATTACGTCAGTTCAGGCAAATTCGGTTATTGGAAAGAAATTTTGAAGTTATTATATTCAATCACATTCCATGAAATCAGAATTTAGTGACTGATGCATATGCTAATTACATTTTAGATTGGCATCTAACACACATTTCATAAAAATATACAGGATGCACATAAAAAACACTTGTAAATAAACCGACAACAATA